>JAULKM010166403.1:0-16019 GCA_032355605.1 Rubia tinctorum | reverse complement strand
AAAAATAGCTTCTGCTTTCAAAATAAGTTTATTTTAGCAGTTTACCAAACAACAAAAAGTGTTTTGCTTATAAGCACATCAGCTAAAAAGCCCTGCCAAACAGAGCCATTATTAGGTGCTTTTGGGAGTCCCTTAGGGTGAAGGTAAGGAAAATGAGGTTTTGAATCCTTCGATCCTTTCTTCACCCACTGCAAGTTAGTACTCAATGTAGTTTCACATGTAACATCATTCATCAAAGTAGTACTAACAACTTGCTTAGGATTCTAGCCAACTTCTTTATCAATTTTAAGCAATTCCACAACATGGCACGATTCAAGGTTATCACTAGGCTCATTCAAATCATAAAAAATGCTAATGCTATTACAAAATGTGTTTGAGTTGGGAAGATCCTTAGATTTGTGAATTTTGTACCCACTTTATCCCTATCAAACTCTAGAGTTAATGTTCCATTATGCACATCAATTTTTGTTCTCACTGTTTTCATAAATGGTCTCCCTGGTAGAATAGGGGGCGCATCACCATCATGTGAAATGTCAAGAACATATAAATATGCGAGAAACACAAGTTTATTGACCTTAGCTAATACATCATTTACCACCCCCTTAGGACTAGCTTGTGAGTGATTGGTTATCTGGATTATAACCCTAGTGTCATGCAATGTTCCTAAGTTAAGATTTTTGAAAAATGAGTAGGGGATCACATTTATGGAGGCTCCTAAATCTATCATTTCTTTCTCAACTAAGGCTCCACCAAAAGTGATTGGAATAGAGAACATGCCGAGGTCGCTACATTCTTGATGCAACTTATTTTGGGCCAAAACTTGTCCTCTAACCTTAACTCTTCCTACTTTCCTTGGAGTCTTAGAACATTTATTATTGCTCACTTCTTTCAAAAACTTGGCATATTGGGAATTTGTGCAGTTCCATCTAAGAGAGGAATGTTTACCTCACAATGTCGGAACACTTCAAGGAGATTATCATTGTAGGTCTTCTTTAGATTCTTTACCCTCAAGGCCACCGAAAATTATGGGGAGGGGAGGGGGATGACCTTCTCTATCTTGATCTTTGCGAGTACCCATGAAGATGCTTTGGGTGTGGCTTCTGATTCCAAAATCTCCACATCATGGTTGATTCCGCTTTCAGCTGATAAATTCATCCTTGGTCCCTTCGTTGACGTCTTTGGAAACTTTGTTATATTTTTCTTCCACTTGCTTCTTGGGCTCTTGCACATTCTTCCCACCCCTCAAGGTGATGGCACTTACATTTTGTCTCGGGTTCACATTCGGTTGAGAGGGAAGTTTACCTGATTCTCTCTCCTCTAAGTGGCTCACCGAGGAAGCCAAATGACCTACTTGTAGTTCCAAATTATTTATGCCTGAGAAGGCTCTCAACCCCAATACATCAAGATCTTTCCCAGTCAGACCACAAACAATTCATTGCTCTTGGTTAAGTTTTCCAACGCTTGCATCAACTCATCGCAGTCTGACTTAGTTATACCCCACTAGGAAGTGGAAGTGTCTTCACCATGGGGATAGGGTTGTTGAAGCCTCCGGTTGAAGCCTTGACCGCTTGAATAATTGGGGAGATCTTCATGGTCGTCCCTCCATTGAAAGTTTGTGTGGTCTCTCCACTTGGGATTATAAGACTTGGAGTAGGGATTGTAGTTCTTGTCAAAACCTTGGGCCCTCTGGAACCCCTGACCTTGTCCTCCTCCAAAAACCTTGTTCCCATATACCATTGACCTTGAAATCCCACAACATTCACTTCCTCAAGTGCATCCTCATAGAGTTGCAGACACATATTAGTAGAGTGGTCCGACGAGAAAATTCCACCAGTCTTCACTTGATGATGCATCCTCATATTCATAAGCCCATTCATCATACATGCAAGAGCTTGTACTTGCTCCTATAATTTTGAGGAGGTGGGATTGACCTCTTCTTGGATTTCAACTCTAGATCGTATCCCAAATTGTCTCTTTCCATTTTCCATCTCCTCGAATAAGGCCATTGCATCCCTAGGGCTCTTGTTGGAGATTAACCCGTTGCAAGATGCGTTTACCATTCTCATATCCTCATTGGTTAACCCATCAAAGAAGTAGTATAAAAAAACTCTATCCTCGAATGGGGGGTAGAAGCAGCTCGCCAATAATAGCATAAAGCCTTCCTAATATTCATAGTCTCATCAGGGCATTGGGACATATACTCAATTGCTTTTTAAGCTTTTCCGACTTGGATGTTGGAAATAATTTCTATAGGAACTTGAGCATCCAAGTTGGAAAATCTTAAAACGCAATTGAATGTGATCTTTAGACAACTGATCATCCATGTTGTAATGCACCCGAGCGGGAGATAGTACAACTAACCTTTAGACACGTTCTTCATTGAAAAAGGAAAGGCCTGGAAGTTGTAGTCCTCCTTTAAAACTCTGTTCAACTTCATATATGTGTATACAAGATGGAACTCTGAGAGATGTTTATTGGTACTTTACACACACAAGTCGTGCAAATCAACTGAGGAAATTTAAAACACAGACTAGAGAGCACATATATAGAATTACTCACAATAGCAACATATTTGTTTCCGGTGTTTTATTCCTTGAAGGTTTTCCTAAACTCCTCCCCGCCAAATAAGAAAAAGGCTCTATCAATCTCGATTCAAACCCTAGAAACTTTCTTAAACAACACAGAATTAAAATTGAACACGTGAAATGAAAATCTAGTTTGAATATAACACTGACATGAACACGAGAAAGGCGCTAGCAGACCTCTTTGTCTTATTCAGATCCTTAGCCTTCTTCTCCTTCTTCAACTTCCTCTTCCTCACAACAAGGTTGTTTGTCATCGCAAACAACGAACAATGAATAACATACAAAAAATGACCGAAATTAAAGCACGGTTGAATGCAAAGCAACACAAAAATAAAACAAAATCAAAATCTCACTTGATGTTGTTAATGATCCTGGATTCGGCCTTAGCTTTTCCTCTCGACATCGTGAATGCTTCTGAAAACTGAAAAGAAAATAAAAAATTGATTTTTAAACAAGTAATATATGTAACTATATTCTGTTCTAATATGATTTTTTCCATCGATGACGGATTTGATGAAAATTCACAATCTAAATTTTATTTACTACCTAACAGTTAGACGAGATCAATCTAAAATTAATGAAAGTTCAGATTTTGATGAACTTTTTTATGAAATAAAGAAAAAATAAGGGACTTAATATGCAATTATTGAAAACTATTGAATTAATTCCTAAAGGAATAATAACCTAGAGCATGTTGAATTAATTGCACAATATGTATTTTTCAGAAAGGATGGAGCAAAAACATGCTCTCAGGGCACCTTGGGCATGATACATATTTGCTGCCACGATTTGTGCCAAATGCTTTGACTAGGGTCTTAGAGAATTCACAATGGTTGCTACTTAACTTCACTTTTTCTTAATACATAGCACTTCTTATTTAAGGAGGATCATTGTAGAGTTTTAAGAACCACTCTTTAATAAGGAGTTATTTCTCAATTAAGGAGTTGGTAATTTTTTATTTGTGAAAGACCAACCAATCAATGTTTGACACTTAATTTTATATTTATATTATTATAATTTAAAGTGAAAAGATTGCTTAAGAAGTAATTATTTAAGGAGGCCCGTTGTTGGTAATTGGTTCTTATATAGTTCTTATTAAAATTCATGATATGACATTAAAAAGTATTTCTTAAGTCCACTACTATTGTGAATGCTCTTAGAACTTACTTTTTCTCTCTCATCCACCCCATAAAAGCAACATTTTATCCAATGGATAAGGAGACAAACTTCTCTGCAAATACCCACTTCTCTTCATTTATTGTTCATATACTACTCCTTATTTAACATGTTTAATCCATGTGTTGCTATGTGTAATGGGTCTGGTTTATTGGTAAGCCGCACTCTCTATAACTAAGAGGTTCATTGTTTAAAACACACCTCCATAAAAAATTGTGAATATTAGAGAAATTTCTTGATGGGGATTACCCAGCGTCATGGGACCGTATCGGTGGTCCTCATTGTGGTTTCTCAACCTACAATTGGTCAATGATGATGAGATCGTGGTGGTCTCAATTTTAGTGGCAGTGGTTCGTTGGTGGTGCAGCGTTTGAGTGTTGTCAGAAGGGCGTCCCTAGCTATCAAATGGATGGAGTTTCATGCTCCACTGAGCTTCAATAGATTCAATGGTAGTGTCTCCTAGTTGGGTCCTCAATTAGGATGTTAAAATGTAATTCAGTTGCTTGTATGTAATCTTTCAAAAAAAAATCCATGTTTTGCTATGGTTTTTGTTAGATCATCTCCAATGGTAACTTGTACTTTTAGCTTGACTTGCCATATCTCTTTTTCAAGCTAATGATCGGGCAAGCTACACATTTTTACAATGGTAAGCTACATCCATGTGTTTCTTGATAGGTCACACATGCTTTTATATATAATATTCATCTTTAGTTTTAATTAAACATAAATGTTGAATGTCTAACAATAATAATTAATAAGTTAAGCATTATTGTTATAATTTAAATTTAATTTATTTAAAACAAAAAAGGTATAGTATAAAATTAATTTAGAATTTAGACAAGGCAATTTTATATAATTTTCATTGCATACTTTTTATATTTATTATTTTTAAAATATATATTGTAGTTCTATTCATACTCGAGATTTTTTTATTGATTTATAAAAATAATTTTATTATATCATCATTATAATTAATTATTTTTGAATAAATTTATTGTTGTTATTGTTACATTTGATAATATGAAAATTGTACTATTCAACCATATTGTAAGTGGAATACACTTTCTGCAATGGAATCATTAAATTCCGACGTCAAGCATGTAGCTCCCACAAGTTACAGCTGCTTGGAAGTTGATGCTGTTTACCCTCCAACAATGGTGAGCAACTCTGCTGCAATTTATTGAATTTTTTAAGAAGGTCCAAAACACCACCGTTGGAGATACTCTTATATTAGTCTAGATTAGCACTTGGAAGCATTTGTTAAACATGTATAGTGTGTAATTTGTGAGATTCAATATTCCTCCCATTTAATGACTCGGTTATAAATATTTTAGAGGATTTAAAAGAATTAGGAAGTTTTGAAGATTTGAAAACCCATTGTTAGGCTCGTAATGAATAATTAAAGATCAAAATTAGAAGATTGGGAAAGAACGGTAGGGGAAAATGGACACAACTGCATGTGGGCGACGTGTGGACGGATGGTAAAGGCGCTTGTGAGCGGCGAACTCGGGTGATAAAAACCCCCAACTTTTCTGATTAGATCATGGATTCAGCCCATTGAGTTTTGTGGGCTGAATTATATATTTTGGTAATTTTTGGATTTGTTCAAGAATTTCATTCTTGATCAGATTATATCTCCTATTCTTTTTAGGAGAATATTTAGTTTCATGTTTTTATTTGAATATTATATTTTCTAATATTTATTATGAATATATTTAGTCTACTATTCTCTTTCGGAGAATATTTTATTTCTTGTTTCATATTAGTAAGAATTATTCATAGAAGAGTTATTATTTCATTTTCTATTTTAGGTAGAGTTCCTATCTTTGAGGGAATATATATCGTTAGTTTTCTTTGAATAATTAGATTCAGATTAGGAAAACACTTTTATTACTAATCTAGTTAGTTGTCTATTATTATAAATAGGACAAGGGATTTTCAAGACTGTAGAGAAGTCCATCCATACATGACTATAGCATATACATTCTAACTTAATAATCCCTTTTCTCTTTTTAAATATATTTCGAGATTCTCATAGTAATGAAGAACTAATTTCTTAGTTACATACGATGATCGAATCAATCGTTGAATACAATATGAGGTTCAAGAAGAAGTAATTAGTATCTACGCATTCATATACACATACACACATATATATACATATATATATATATATATTCATATAATTCATATACATACATATATATATATATTCATATAATTCATATACATACATATATATATATATAATTCATATACACATACACATATATATATATTAGGGTTATTTACATTTATAACCCTGACTTTTAGGCTGAAAGTGCCAATATAATCATGCAATCTCAAAAATTGCCATTTAACCGTAACTTATTATTGTATGTGTCAATCTAACCTTATTTGGAACAACTGTGCAGATATACCCCAAGCCCCCCCCCCTTCGGGAGTTGACCATTTAAATGCCGACGAAGAGAAAAACTGAAATAACTAAAATACCCTTGATCTTAAATCTAAAAAATTTATACCCAAAATATCCCTCAGAGGCGTTTGACCCATTTATGTTGACCTCCCTTCTTTTTTCTTCAAACCCATTTTTGTTTTCTTTTTCTAGATTTTGGACAAATAGCAATCAATATCCACACTAGTATATAAGCTTCTGGCGGTACAAGACCCACCGTTAATCGACCCGGGTGACCCAATTTCATACCTCTAAACCCAATTCCACTCCAACCCAAATTCCCCTCCGACCACCACCACATCCACGTCTATTTTTCCCTCTGACCACCACCACATCACGTCAGAATTTACAGCGGAATACCCCACCCTAACCCACCACCCTAGCCTCTCTCCACTGCATCGGAAAAACCCACCCTAGCCTCTCTTAACCTCATCGTAATACCCACATCCTAGCCTCTCTCCACCACATCGTAATACCCCTACCGCGGGCGAAAAAGAACGAGTGTTCGTCTGAGAACGGCGCTGCATCAATCCGCCGACGAGTGTTCGCTTGAGAACGGCGATGAAGAGCGGCGAATTTTTTGAATCCCATGTTTGAATTTTGAGTTGTGGAATTGGAAATGGAGAACGCTGATTATAAAAGCAAAAGTTAGCCAACCACAATAACGTTTCGCACTAATCAGTGGCCACTAAGGCTATAATTGTGATTGCCAGTTCCAATTGCTGGGAAAGTGAAGAGACGATCGGTGGGGAGAACCTTGGGTTTTGTTCATCATAGGGAAGGAGAGAAAAAGAACTGGAACAAAAATGAAGAAAAAGGGAGAAATAGACTGGGGGGCTTTGCCAATTTTTCATGTTTTTGTAGTTTTTTATTTTTTTAAACAAGGGTATATCGCTCATTTAAAAAATATCAATAAAGATGTTGACTAAATATTCAATACAGTTAAAGGTTATTTTGGCAGTTTCTGAGATTGCAGGGTTATATTGGCACTTTCAGCCTAAAGTCAGGGTTATTTATAACTTAACTCTATATATTATATATAGTATTGAATTATTATATAGTTGTATCTGACTGAAATATGTTGATTTATCTAGCCTGATCATTCAGGTTTATCTTCTTTTTCATATTGCGAATGAGTAATGAAGTCGTGAGTATGTAAAAGAATGACAACTTTTTTGTAGGATAATGATTGTTAATTCAACTTCCTTTGACACCGATAGTTTACTTCGTTGGGTTGTGTATCTTATATAGTTCCTGGAGGTAAAGTTATTATTAACTAGGTTTTGACTACTTTGCATGATTTAGTTAATAATATATGTATTGGTAGAGATAGGATAATACTATAAATATGGTGTATGTTTATGACCACATAATCTAGTAGGGAATGAGAATAATTAGGAATTGAATGACGTTGAGAACTTATGATCATTGTATTAAGCTGATGTGTGGAAATTGTTTGATAAATATTTTTATTCTCTAATTTAATTTTTTAATTTAATTTTATTGTTCTAATTAGTTTTAAAAAAACAAATCTCCCAAAATCTCAAACCCTAATTTAGAGGAGTGATAAAAATAATATAATAAATTTAAAAATGCGTTTTTCTCTTGGGTTCAATCCCTTACTTTCTTGCTACTCCCTGCGCCCTATTTAAAGTTTTGAATTTCAAAGGGCTCAAAGCTGACTGCAACTTATGTGGCACTAATTTTTCACGTGCAGTTGGTCTAAAAAGTGGGCATGTGATATGATGATGTCAGCCTGGCCCCACCAAATTCAAAGACCACTTAAAAATAAAATCTCTATTAATAGATAAAGTTCTCACTCCAATTTTTGAAAATAAAATCTCTATTAATAGATAAAGTTCTCCCTCCAATTTTTTAGTTACAGTACACAATGGCGCCAATTTTTGGCGCCTTGTAACATGAAAAAAAAAAAATATTAAAAATGAAATATTCTTATAAAACCTACACTTAAATATTTCACTATTTTACAATTTAAAGATAAACATCGATAAGAGATGTGGATTGTCAATTAATTCTATCAGCGAAATTTTCTTGTGGGGCGTCACCTCCGATCATTTTACGGAAACAGTGCATCAAATTCTCATAAATAAAGAGAGGAATTTCATTGCACAGTTCATGCTTGTCTCACAAAAAGAGGGATGAATTGGTTTTGGCAAAGAAGTGGAGGCGGCAGCAGCAGCTTGGAATGTGAGTGTTCGTGCAATGAACACCATATGGCGGAAGGCAAAGGAACAACTCGCTTCCGGTAATCCAATGTGTTTAAAAATCCTCAAACCTAGTAAGAAAGGAAAAAACGCCAATCAGCTTGGATAAAGAAGCATTTAAGGTCATTCCATTACCACTTTGAAAAATATGTCGTCATGCAGCTAATAGTATAGACATTAGTAAAGGTAGAGTTCAAATGCTACTCAAGAACAATGCTATCAAACCATTCTTGACAGAATCAAACAAAGTTGAGAGGGTTGAATTTTCATGTTCACACTTAAAATTTGAAAGGCACAATTCAACACTAAGATTCAGGAGTATGCTAAATATAGTGCCTATTGATGAGAAATGGTTTTTTCTATCTGAGGAATCGACCAATTACATAATGCTACCGGAAGAAGAAAATCCATTACGCACATGTCAACACAAAAGCTCCATTCCTAAGGTATTGTTCCTATGTGCCATTGCTGGACCTATTATAGCTCCTATTTGTGACATTATTTTCGACGGGAAGATCAGAATCTTCCCATTGGTTGATAAAGTTTGTAGACAAGAGGAAGAGTAAGAACTGGCCTAGGAGGAAAATAAATATGAAACCAAAGATAAAAGTAGGAGCAGGTGAGTTCAAAGATTGCTAGATTAAGAGCATCATTCCAGCAATAAAGAGGAAATGACATTCAAACCAAAGAAATTTTTTTATTCATCTAGCTTGACAATGCAAAGCCCCGCATCAATAAAGATAACCATACTCTAATCAATGCCTGCAACTCAGATGGGTTTGAAGTCGCTTTGTTATTTCAATCGGCTAACTCACCCGACCTGAATATATTAGATCTCGGGTTCTTTCGCTCAATTCAATTTTTGCAACAAGAGAAGGCATGCAAAACTGTACAAGAGTTGGTATATGCTGTTCTTTTAGCTTATTAGGATATGTAAGCCCACACAATCGACAAGATTTTCATTTCATTATAAAGTGTTATGATAGATATCATGAAATTTAAAGGCATTAACCACTTTTCTCTTACTCACTTGAGGAAAGATGCATTTCAAAGACAAGGGCTGCTTCCTAGTGACATACATGTTGACAACCAGCTTGTGGAAGATGCATTGAAGTTTCTCATCCAACATGGTAAGATACAAAAGATTAGTAAACTTCTTAATGACATGCAATTTCAAGCCATCCAGGCCCAGGTGGAGGATATAGATGTACCATAAGTGGTGTTTCAATTACTTTGGAACAATGCATATGTTGCATTCTTTTGTTTGTAAATATAGGATGATGCACGTTTATGTTTCAACATTTTTCATTGTTATATATAAGACTATCTGTATGAATGTGAAGTTTTATTTTAAATTCTGCTGATAAACTGTAAAAAAGAAAATTTGACAGCATCAATTCTGGTTTTGCAGCCTCGAATTAACTCGTCATTAGCTGCAAAAATCGATCAAAGACCTCTATGAAATTGGATTATGTCTGATTCTTATGTCTTATGACCATACAAATGGAGTTGAACTGAAAAGAACAAAAAAGAAGGAATGGCATCCTATAGAGAGCAAAATCCATGATTGCAACCCTCATTCACAAACCATATCACATAATGTCACCATTATAAATGAACTTAAGGACCAACTAACAGAACAATTAGGGTTTTAATTTAGGACCACAAAAGGTGCTACTCTAATCTACATAGAAACAACTATTAACATCCAAATATCATTGTGCATCCAACAAATATATCTGAAACCAATATAGCAATCTAACACACAAAATTGCACACTAACTTCGGCAGGTGGGATAGAAAACAATAAAAAAAAATTACAAGCAACATTTGACATGAAACTTATGCACAGTAACACTAGCAGGTGCACAAGTAGATATCAGAAGAAATTACTTAGCTGGTCATTTTTCCAAAAGCTACGTCATTTTTTCAGACCAACACGACCTTTTTCCCCATATCTAAACTGTAGCTATATCTCGTTATCCTTTTTGTCGTGTAAGGATTTTCACACGTTTGTGTTTCACTGAAATAACAAATAAGTTACCTCGCCACATCAAAATTATAATACGTGATTATAAAGGTATTTGAAATGCACAAATTACACAAGATATTTTTTTAAAAAATGAAACAAAAAATAAGCCTTCCACATCTCTAATATTATTGAACTTCATTCTTTATTCAATAAAAAATTCAATAGTTTTCTTTAATCAACCCTTTATTGGATTTTCCAGAATGACACAAAACTAGAAGAAGGCAAGGCAATCTAATGCTCCCAATCTAGAAAAGTTGGTAAGCATGCATACAACCAAAACAAATTATAAATATTTTTTTTCCAATGACAAGATTTCCAAGCAAATAAGCTTCTTCTTTCTAACAACTACAAAAAAAAATGCACTAGTGTTTACAGTAGAATATATTGATGTAAAAACGTCTAGCAAAAGAAAAGTAGTGTACTTTTATATTCCCAACTAAATTCTTTGTTAACATATTAGTATGTGCAGCCATTAAGGCTCTCATTAAGGAGAAAAATTAAGTAAGCAAACAACATAAAAATGCTAGTATTTGAAATGTAACATATGTGAAAGATAAATTATCCCAGTGCAGCAAAATGATACTAAGAAAAAAATAGGTGAAGGAAAAAATGTATCCTATCATATGTACCCTGCTCGATTATACATAAATAAGTACTACAGACCAAAAAACATTGCCATAGTCATGCAAGAACTAAGGAAAATAAGAGAGAGTAAAATATCAGCACCAAATAGAAAGTACAACAACTTCTTTTATCACCATCAAATGGACAACTAAAATATCAGCAGGATCAAAAACCTTTCGCATATTAATCAAAAGAATTATGCCAAAGCAAACCATAATCAAATGTATTTTACATAGGATCACAACGTGGTACATAATATCAAAAGGTAAGGTGTAGAGTTTTGTATACTTAATAAATCTTGTACCTAGTTCAACGTTCATTTTATTAGTGTACTCTCCTCTTCCTTGTCATGCTTATGAGATTGCCGCAATATCTGGTTTTCCAACATTTGGATCCTTACCGACTGAATTTGGATTTGCACTCTAACCAAAAGCAATATTTGTTTAATGACATTCACTATCTGTCTTTAACATTTTGCCCTCTCACAATTATTTAATGCTAGATGAGTAGTACTGGATACCGTGCTAAATATTTCAAAAGAAATAAACATCTCTAAATTACACTATAGTCCCTCCAGCTTCTGTCAGAAAATAAACTCGCTAAGAAACAAATTTAGTAGTTACACAATTCTTTTTTACCAATTAACCAGTAGTTACACAATTCTCCTTTACCAATTAACAAAGCAAATGTATATTAAAGTGACTTTGCATAAGCATAAGAAGTCAACAAATAAGATTTTACATAGATCCACCCCAAAAAATTAAGGACTACACATGCAAGTCACTGATTCAGTAAGAACAATTTTTTTAAAACACAAAGTGGTTAGCAAATACACTTCAACATAATTTTAGAAACACCATGGAAGGTGAATATGGAAACATAAACTTGTAATTTAGAGATTAACATAGCAAACAAAGGTCTTCACTAAATCAATTTAAGCGAATATATTTCACAGCTCTACACCAACGAAACCATAAGTTACACATGCAAGTTATTAACTGAGTACCAAACTAAATTCCAGCATGATTTCATAAACAAAAAACCAAAAAATTTATGAATTTCACAAAATGCAGAACCCATCTTTTCAGTTACAGGAGGGTCGAGACCCAATCTCTGAAGAAAATAATGTCGAGTTGGAGGCAACCTCAACCCACCCTGTAGGCATCTCTATCTCAGATGGGTGGCTTGATGAGTGCCACACCAAGAGGAGATGGCCATTGTTACTTTCCCCAACAACAATGCCTTCCAAAAGCCTTTGCCTGCCTCTAACTATAGAAGAAGAGGCCCCTCGACGAGAACGGCGTTCTTCATTATCAATTTCTGGTCGCACTTCATTTGCCCGTTGGAACTCGGAGTACTACGTATCCGGAACCCATGGTCCAACCAACATTGGAGGTTCCTCCATCGGTGAATAAGTTAACGATGCTGGCAAGGAAGGCACCAACAAGGGGGAGCGGTGCGGTTGGCACTTTCCCTGACAATACCGCATTCCAAAAGCCTTTGTTCACCCCTAACCATCGAAGAAGAGACCACTTAACAAGGCCAATATTCTTTGTTGTCAATTTTTGGTTGCACTTGGTCTGGCCATTGGAACTTTGAGTCATACGTATCCGGAACCCATATTCTAGCCACCAATAAGGGTTCCTCCATTTTTGAATCAGTCAATCATGCAGGCCATGAATCCTTCACCTGAATCATAGATGCTGGTCATGGATCTTTCACTTGAAAATCAGTCATCGATGTTGGCCCTGAATCCTCCACTTGTGAATCACTCAATGATGTCGACCATGGATCCTCCACCCGCAAATCAGTTAACAATGTCGGCCAAGGATCCTCCTTATCAGTTGATTCAGTCAATGAGCAAAAAGGAAGTTCATGGTTCAGATCGTATGATGAACCATGTTAAAGAGAGTCATTCTTTATCCAATATGGGGTTAACATGAACCAACGAGTCTCCAATTCATCGTCGTCGCTCCATCCGTCAATTGACATTTAATTGAAGTGGTGGAGTATGTGTGAAAGGAGAAGAGTGCTAGGAGCAAAAAACAGAGGAAGAAGAACGCAGAGACAAATTGTAGAAAATAGAGGAGGCAAATGGATCTGGAAAACAGAGGAAATAGAAGAAGATAAATGGAGATGGGTTAGATGGATCTGGAAGATCTAGCATTTTGTGTGTTTAATAGGAGCGTGCATGTTGGTTTCTGCAATCCCGTTTGGTTTTTTTGGATAGTGGGCGGTGGGGCAAAATTTCAAAAAGCATCCAGTGTTATTGTTGAGTTGGGCGGCTGGACGGTGGGGAGAGTAAATTTCTGCATTTAACTTGAACCATGCATTCAACATCAGTAGTTAGTTTTTTTTTCATTTGTGGTTCATTTACTTTAATTAATGGATGTAAGTACATAATTTGGTCAACTCTTCAGTAAATATAGTGTGTAAAATCTGGAATTTATTACAATTGGTATTTTGTGTAGAGTTTTCATACTAAATAAGGTAAAAATGAATTAGGAAGTTTACTATGGGATTGACTAAAAAGGAAAGTTAGAAGTTTATTGTGGGATGAATGGAATATATTTGACTGCCTATGACCTTTTGCCCAACGGGGGGGGGGGGGGTGGTGGTTATGAGGTTTAGGCAGTAAAGAAGAAAACAAAAATCCTGATTGATATAAGGCTAAAATAATATTGTGCGGTAAATGGCCTAGTCAAGTATACCAAAGCTCAAAGAAAACTCAACCCTTCTTATTTTGAATGAAAGATACCAACTTTGTGATCCTCATTGTACCCTCTATCCCCGACAGCCTTAGCGACTTTGTTCTGAATAGCAAATTGTCGGCTATCAAAAATAAATTAGAACACCCAAATCCCAAGTTAAATTACAAATAGAAAGTAAGTTCTTGGTGATATTTGGGACAACAAACACATAAGATAAATGTAAACCATGAGTAATTTGAGAGTCATCAATATGTGAAATAGAAATAGCGGTATTGTTACCAAAAACACATAACAATTATTGTGATATGTGGTGACGTTCTCCAAGGCAGGAAAGGAAGAATTCATATGGTTGGTACCACCTAAATCATTGTACTAGTCTGAGTCTTGAGAGGAAGGCTCTAACTGCAGCCACTGAGAGGATTTAGCAAAGTGATTAAATTTTGACTAACAAAACAATGGAACTAGATGGTAGCAGGAGGAGGCACACAGGGCCAGACCGGTCACACCATTGACACATAATTGAGCTACTATGATCTTGAGCAGAACTGTGGTTACGCTATAAGCGTCCAGAAACTTTTGAAAAGTTCAAAGAGTACAAATTGGAAGTTGAGAACCAACTTCGTAGAAAAATTAAAATTATCCAAAGTGATAGGGGAGGTGAGCATAATGAATCTTTCCATGCATTTTGTAGAGAACATAGTATTGTTCATTAAACTATTGCTTCTTACTCACCTGAATCTAAAAGAGTTACGGAATGAAAGAACCATACTCTCAAAGAGATGATGAATGCAATGGTGTAAGAATCTGGGTTATCCCAGAGCATGTGGGAGGAGGCTATACTAACCTCCAACTACATTCTAAACAAGATACCACATAAGGTGACTAAAAAGATGCCTTATGAGTTATGGAAAGGTAATGCATCTTCACACAAACACCTCAAAGTGTGGGTGTGCCTAGCAAAAGTTGCAGTATCACCTCCTAAAAAGATCACAATTGGATTTAAAACCGTTGACTGTATTTTCATCGGTTATACACACTGATAAAATATATTTCTTGTAAAGAATAATGTATTACTGAGAAGAATAAATAGAATACAAAAGGAATGCTAATATAAGTCTAGTGTAGTCAACAACTCTATCTATAATCAAATCAAATCAATCAGATACTTGACTTATTTTAACACCCCCCTCAAGTGAAGCGTAAGATGATCAGCGACTCAAAGCTTGGATCGGAAGAACTCGAATAACATATGAGAGAGCCCTTTGGTGAAGATGCCTGCAATATGAAAAGAAGTAGGAACATGAGGAACACGCAATTTTCCAGAAGCAACCAACTCTCGAACAAAATGATAGTCAATTTCGACATGCTTCGCCCACTTGTGAGCAACTGGGTTCTGGGCCAAGAAGATAACACTACTCTTGTCACATAATAGTAGCGGAAATCTAGCAAGCGGGACACAAAGATCACAAAGAAAATGAGTCAACCAAACAACCTCAGAAGTAGTGTTGGCAAGGGCTCGATACTCAGACAGCGTACTCGAACGAGAAACAGTGGGCTATTTCTTGGCACTCTTAGAAACAATATTTCCACCAAGAAAAATAGCATAACCATAAGTTGATTGTCGAGTCTCCAAACAATGGGTCCAATCAACATAAGAGTAACTCAAAACCTCAGGAGAACTAGCTGATCAAAATGCAAGACCAAATGCAGAGTATCCCGAACATATCAAAGAATTCGAGTGACTGCTGTAAAGTGATCGTTACGAGGATCCTGGAGATACTGACTTAGTGTGTTGACCACAAAGGCTAAATTAGGATGAGTGATCATTAGACACTATAGAGCCCCAGCGAGAGATTGATAAAGTGTCGAATTTCAAAAAATAGGACTGGAGGAAATGTGTAGCTGTGATCCTAGCACAAATGGAGTAGAGAATGATGTAGCATTTGACATCCCTGATCGAGTTAGAATATCCCTGACGTACTTAGCTTGGCTAAGAAGTAAACCCGAGGATGAGGGTGTAACTTCAAGGCTAAGAAAGTAGTGAAGAGTGTCTGGGAGGCCGTCGTCGTGCCTCTCAAAGATGTATTTATAGCCCTAATTGCGGCTATACTACCAGAAAGTAGATAGTGGCAAGTCGGGGTCGTCCATAGAGAAAAGGGATTTTATCGAGTGTTAAAGTAGTGAAAAAGCACACGAAGAAGTCACTCTACG
>JAULKM010166392.1:0-16019 GCA_032355605.1 Rubia tinctorum | reverse complement strand
CTGGACAATTCCAAAATTACAAAGCAGACCCGGCAGAATTAAAACAATTTGAGGAACTTAATTCTATTTGCAATTAGATCCTTCGTCAACCAACTTGTGAATGTCCCACATTCTTGTTCCATTATAGAAAAACACATAAAAGTTAAAAAGAATACATTTGCCTCACAACTTGTTTTCAGTATAGATTTAAGAGTTTAAGCCATGTACGTTACCTATCACTATTTAGAAAAAAAATGATCTTTTATTTCATCCATTTTACCTTTATTTTCATAATATTTGATAAAATTGAGTATGTGTAGTAGAGGAACTAATTAAATACTGACACATGGCAACATGGCAACTGAGTGGTAAAAATAGTAAAAATATATTGCTAAATTATGACCCTACTCACTTGTCACGTGTCAGTATTCAGCTTTCCTCTCACTCCCACATACTCAATTTCTCCACATATAAAATTTTCTGTGATTTTTAGATGAAATGCTAAAATTTGAGATAAATTTTTTTTATTTCAATTTTCAAAAAATTGAGGTAAAGGTGAAATTTTTAAATCAGTTATTAAATTTATATGAAGAGGCTTTTTACCAAGATTTTCTTTTAAGTTAATCACTTAAATACAAAGTTTAAATTCGAATAATTCACAACTTGAATCCCTTCCAAATTTAATATCTTTAATTATATTATTTAACTAATTACAAATTCATTGAAATAAATGAAAATAAATATAGTTAGATAAGTATTGTATGCATTTTGCAATTTTGCGCAGTAGTTAATTAATCATATTCCTAAAAAATAGATTAAAATAGTACATAAAAAATATTATTTAATTAATTGGTAAGGTATTATATTCCCAGAATACCATATAAGAATTAGAGAATCTTATTTTATAACGATTGATAGTTAAATGAGTCCATTTTATAATTTGTATGACTAATAGGATAATTTGAATTTTTATTTATTTCAATGAGATACTATAATTATGAATTTAAAAAAATGAATCTCAACATATAAATAATTATAACCCGACATAAAAAATTATTTAAAATATTTTTTTATGATTGATCTTACTTGTTAGTCGATTTAACAGGAGAAAAAAATTCCAAAACAAAATTGAAGTAACCGAAATTTGAATTTAAACTTCATTAAAAAAAATTAAAAAATAATATAACGGGCCTTAGTATGTCACGATCATGTAAATCTATTTGGACCCAACATATTGCCAGTCAAGAAAAAGCAGGTATAATCTCTTCGGATAACGCGGAAGGAATCAGATTCATATCATGGACCTCCGACAAACTTGTTCATGCATGCATTAAGAAAAAAAGTGATGCTTTTATTTCATTGCTAAATTAGTAAGTGTTTCACTGGACAAAAAGGAAAACGAGAAGCTGATACTTCCTCTGCTGCTTTGCCTGTCCATACAAGGAGGAAAATTGAGGGTTTTAAAAAGCCGACGATTAATTCACATTCCAGAAGGGCTTCTTATTCTTTTTTTTTATTTAAAAAAGAATAAATTAATTTTCAGCAATGTTTACAGAAGAGAGAGTTGAATTTCATGAAGACACCCAGAGTATTAGCCATTTGGTCAACAATTGAGTTCCCCTTTCTAAGAATTCATCTAAATACTCCCTCCGTTTCTCTATAAGTGGCACCATATGTTTGGATGTTTGAATTTAGGTGGAGAAAATGAGTGGGTAAAATTGAATGTAAAATGTAAAAAGTAGAATGAGTGGATGGAATTGAAGGAATATTACCGAAAATGGAGAGTGTGTCAATATAAAAGAAACAACCCTAAAAGAAACAACCAAAAAAAAAAATGTGTCAGTAATAGAAAAACAGAGGGAGTATTGGATCTTAGAAAGTTGGTAGCGATAACATGAAATGGTTTACAAGCAAATTAAAATCAGACCTATCATACTAACATGGATTAGCAATTGAGTATCACTCTTCATAGTTACATGCAGTGGCGAATCCAGAAAATTTTCAATGGGGTAACCACTAATATATAAAAATATATATATTTAATATTAATGGTAAACATTTTTTTACATGAGTTAACCAAATACTAATAACTCCTATTTTTTTACTATGGGGTAACCATGGTTACCCCATGTTACTAGCTAGATCCGCCCCTGGTTACAGGGGAATAATCGATGCTTACCAAATGCTTCACCATGCCAACCTAAAACTACGACAAGCATGACCTATTAATTCACCATTTTTACCTCGGTTACATTTTTTTTCAAAGCAAATAATATTTGTTATCTCGGTAAAAAAAACTGAGGCAAATAATTATTTTTTACTTCGGTTAATATATTAACCGAAGTAAAAGGACAAGAAACTAAATAAATAACGTTCAGGAATGGCCTGCGACCTTGCATGAGATGTATTAGAATGGTTGCCAAAGTCGTACAATATCTTGTTTTCAACGACATAGCGTGCAATGGACGACCGACATCGTAGATAAGTAAAGGTAGAACTTTAAGATGAAAAATTTGAGAAGAATTGACTTTGGAAAATTATGATGCATTATTTTACAATTCAATAAGGTAAGTATTGTTATGTTACGATTTAAAATGGTGGAATAATAGGGAAAACCACGACCACCAAGTAAAGATCTTCAAGGTGCAAAAACAAAGGAAATTAAAAAGAAAGTCGGGGTGGTACGCTTGTGGTCTGACGTTTCTCTCTCCCCTCAACGTCCCATGATCAGTTTAAAGTTTTGGGAATGTAAAAGGGACAATTAGTTTATTTTTTGAAAATGATTCATTTCGGTCTACAAAAGTATTCGTTCAATGTTTTTGAACTAAAACAGGAAATGGTGTTGAATGGTATGGTTGGAAATGGTTTTAAAAATCATGCACATATCAAATCCCACATATAGTCAATTATATATTTTTCAAATTAGAGAAAACATTAATCATTAAAAAATCCTAAAAAATCCTTACAAATCCTTACAAATTAGTACATGAAACTTCGAATATGAATAATAATTGTCTTAGTTCCAATATCATAATAGAAATTACAACAAACTCAATCCCCCTCGCATGATGATAACCTTGAAGACAATTGCCCCCAACTTCTATCACCTTGAAGAACAAGGTGTCCCCAATCTTCAGGTTGTTGCCGGAAAGGAACTCATAGAAACCCTTCGGGGACAGGGCCTTGATTTTCCTTAGCCCCGAGTAGTTCATGCGCCACTCTCTCCCGCAGCACCTAAGCACAACAAGGGTCTTCTCATTGGGGAGAAATGGTACAATGTCCCCTAAGATGTGCTATTTCAAGGAAAAAATCATTACGAATATATATATATATATATATATGCAAAACAAAGTGAAAATCAAATAATTTCATGATTTACTCATTGGCTAGTTTTAGTCCTTACCAGAGTTGGGTTTTCCCCAAAGTTCTGCTGCTTCAAAGTGCAGTGGAAATGCTGCCTCTCCTCTGCCATTGTATGGTGTTCAAGCTCGTACGCCACATGTTCTGGGTTTCTCCGTTGTGCGGAGAACTGTATCAAAAGATTTTTTTTGATAAAGTGTACGTATGTATTAGTAAGTATATATGTTAAATGGTAAAATATCTGGAAGAAGGGGGTGATTAGAGGATCCTTCACCGGCCATTATTACTGCATATAAATTGAAAAAATTTAGTGCAAAATAGCCTTATGAAAACAATGGGCGACATCGGCCATGTGTCGCAGGAACATGTCGGTTTGAACCAATGGTTAAGTCAACATGTACTAGCAACGTCGCCGGTAAGTCGTTTTGACCGATATAAAAATTGATGCAGAACCGAGGTTGCAGAAAGAAATGTAATGTAAACTTAAATGCCTAAATGTGACTTTGTTAGGACATCGATATTACCGATTGATAAATCGAGACGGTAGCGACGTCTCATTCATAACATTAACTAAGAATATACGACATCGCACACCATTCGCATCAACCGAATGACGTGCGACTGGATACCGATTTTGCATGCGTCAGAGACAACAACGGGAAAAACACATAATCCTGGGAAGAATGACACAATACGAAGCAAAAATTACACAAAAATGTCATAAAACAAACCTAACAAATCTGTAAGAAAACTTTACTTTATGTGTAAGAAAACTTAGCACCCTAACAAATCCGGGTAAGAACTAGAAATTGAAAAATACAACCCATACAAAAAGCATAGATTAAACAAGTTGAAATAACAGTTGCAATAATTTAGGCACTAGAGTAGTAAAAATCCATACCTTTGTTAGAGAAGAAGAGTAAAGGGGTGGAGAGGCTGTTGGTATTCGTGGGAAACTTGAGAAGGTTAAACTAATTTGGAGGGGACCCTTTATTTATAGCCATTTTGAGACAACGTTATTTTGGGACCTTGTGTTGTCCGCCTCGGTTTGTGCAATGTCGCATGTACGTCGCAATAATTGGCAGTTGATCGACATGTGCAACGACGTCGCATGCCTCAGTGGGCCAAAATATGTAAGCCCACAAGAATAACAAATGAACCCGCCAAACACTAATACGAATAATTTCATCCGTAAAACACTAAAAAATGGCAACATATCATTTTTAGATTGTGCGAACCATTTCAGTATACATCCTAAGGATATAGTCGGTGAACAATTACAATATAATAATAAGGATTGGTGAACACAAATATTTGCTATTTGAAGAATGGTTGAAACAAATTAATCATTACACACGAGTCTGTTATAGTTTTATGTATGATCGTAACATAAAAATGTGGTTACCTATTGTAGGTTAAATATTAATGATTCAATGACATAAAATATATATTCAACAAATACATTCAAGATTAAATTATGTAAACATCACATTCAACCAAACAGTTTTAATGTTACTGATGTTTTTGATAATTTGTTATGAATTAAGTACTAATAGGGGTGGGATGATGACATTGAAAAATGGGTGCAAAACCATCAACCAAGTCGAAGTAGATCGAGCGTGTCCCCAACGTTCAGGTCCCCTCCATGAAGGACCTCGCGAAATGGAAACTGATTATGGATTAACGTACGTACGAAATGCGGTATGATATTTCCTAATGAAGTCCGCACATAGTACTGATTCGAATCGCTACGGATCTGCATTTGGTCAATGAAATTGGTAATAATTAAATTAGAATATTAAAGAATTTACGTTCTAAACAAAATATCGCTAATCTCAATTGGTACACGACTTGTCTGAACAAAATATCACACATTAAATTTGTGCACAGTACGATTTGTAGAAGGAAATAATTTAAAATGTCAAAATTATGCAGTGTTTAAACACCAAAGAAACATGGTGTATAGCTATATTTTAACTATGTATTTAACATTAACTACTCCACATGAAGTATATTTTAATGTAAAACACACCATATTTACTTGGTGTTCATATATTGAAAAATCTCCACATTTTCAACACACCATGTTTACTTGGTGCTCATGATTCCTGAAAATCATATTGTCACGAATGAAATCTATAATGATAGATTGAAATTGGTCCGGTTCAATTATTAGTTTGAGTCGATATGAAAATGCAATGTCGCAGATATGTCGGTTAAACCGATTGGTTAACGACATAACTACGATGTTGTATTCATAGTTGAAGAACAAAAAATATGAATGTGCGATGTAGTTGAGGAACAAAAAATATGAATGTGTGACGTCGCACGTTATTCGCAAAGGTTGAAGTGTGACCGACTGCCAAGCGACGACGCATAAAATAAGGGATTGAAATGAATCGTGCAAACTCTAGAACCCTAATCTGTAGGAACAAATCGAAACAAACAACATAGAACACATAAGACGCACACCATATGGAAATAAAATTCATATTTCCCTCTATGTGTGATCAAGGTAAAAAATGAAAAATGGAGAAAAGTGTGACATGAACAGGAATGAAGTGGCTATGGAACAGGAATGAACCAACCAAACTTTAGAATTCTCTTCCATCTCCCCAACAACCATAGTAAGCTAGTACCTTTCTAGAAGGTAGTCTAGATTTCATCACCCATCATCCTAGAAACATCCTCCTCTTCCATCAATGGAGAGTTCTAGAAGTAGGGAGAAAACCCAACACATATGCATAACAATGTCTATGGGAAAAATTAAATTGAAAGAAATTTAACGTCCGCTAGAAGTTTTAAAAAAAAATCCTTGAGAAATCCAATCGCTCAGTACAACGTCACATCTTAATCGATCCAACTGACATAAGAGCTGGCATATGACCGACGTCGGTATGTTTGATTTTGGGCCTCACCATTTCAACCCACAAGCTTAGCAAATGGGCCACCGTTTGAACAAAATAAATATAATTGACCATAACAACGCTTTATAATATATTACAAATACATATTGAATTTTAAAATTTTCAATGAACTATATTAATTTCCGTTTCGATCGTAATCAATTTTATCACAAATGGTGAATTTCTTATTTTTTACACATTGGTTCCTCCAAGAGAGTGGAATAGAGAGAAATACAAAATTGTGCATCATAATTTTCAAATTCAGGGTATCAACAAACTGGGGTATTTGTCCGTCATTTTCAAAATCAGGTAGTTCTATTTGAGGCATTAATGAATCGGGGTATTCGTCCCGCATTTATATTATGATTAGATTTTGGCTTCGAAGTCTCCTTGGGATCATGCCTGTTTATTTATCATTTTCGAGGATTATAAGTTTGATTGAGGATGACAAAGATTTGGAATCTCTGTTTGGGCCTACGAGTGAACTTTTAAATTTTTGCACTTAGATCCCTCCACGAATGAGGGAGTAGTGTACAAGTAAATTTGGAGATACCCTAATCTAATTCACATTGTCAAGTTCGGGGTGTTTCAATTTAGGCACGGACATGTCAATGGAACGGACCCAAATTATTCACAGGCAGTATGTGAAGAAAATTTTAAAAAATTATACTATGGCCCAAACTTTCTTGCATGTTCAACGCACAATAACTCTGCACCTGACCATAAGGTCAAATGTTTGTTATGGAGAGTACGCGTATTGTCTTAGAGGGAGGCAAGCCGAGGTAATCGTCCGTCATTTGTATCAGTATTTCTATCAATACCTAGATAAGCGTTATGTGAACGATAATTTCCACCCCATAAAATTACATAAAATTTCTTATTCTTGGTTTTCTTATGGAAAAGAATATAATAAAATTCCGTCCATCATATTTTAGAAAGCGTTAGTACGTGATCTAGAATGAATTGTAGATGATTACTTATAAGTATACAAGGGTTATTTGGAAGAACTTGTGGATGACACTGAGCCAAAATAAGAGTAGTTTGTTTGTTACTCTCGGTTATTATAAGTTTGACTAGAGATGATAACGTTTATTTTTAGGACGATCAGTATCGTGTTTGGGACCACCGGTGAACTTTTTAATATTTACACTGATGTCCCTCCAAGAAAGTGGTAGGAGTCTAAAGGCAAATTTGTAGATAACATTTTTTATTCATATTTTCCCGACAATGTCTTTCCGATCTCAGATTAAAAGGGTTGACGGATGGGGCTCCAATCTTGACATTAAGTATTGTACAACACTTTTCATAAATTACCTTTTGGCCCTCGTGTAAGACGTCGTATGTTTGTCGCCTTAAGCGAATACACGACCGAACAGAATCTGACGTTGGTCGTAATGAAATTTCCAAATGAAAAATGAACGGTAAATGAAAAATTGAGCCAAAAATTTTCACCAAAATTTCCCCTCAACCCAAAAATTCAAGTCATTAATATCAGCACCATGACCCATTTCTCATCTTTAACACACTTTCTCCAAACCCTACTCCACACCATCCTCTCCATTCACACCATTGGAACAATTCAAGAGCTCAATCAATTGGCTTTTAGAATACATCAACAAGTATACGATGATGGAGCATCTCCACATTCAAATTGATTGAGGTAGTTTTTCATACATTCAATGTTAATTTAGAAATTTAATTACCATACCTTCTTTATGTTATTTTTGTCATTGATCAAAATTTGTATATTTTTATGATGTATGATGATTGTGTTTCATGTTATGTAGTGTAAATTGTATTTGTTTCCAAGATTATGTCATGTATGTAAGGAATGACAAAAAATGCTTAGATTAGGGCTGAATGTGTACACTAATTACTTATTCGTACAAACACAATATGAATGTGCGATGTCGGTCTGTTATAATCGTCCGGTGCGATAAGTAACTGAATTAAAATTGACGTCACCCATGACAATAAAAAGCATGAAATATCTTGAATGACAGACGTCGCACGTAGGTCAACCTTGAACTGTTGGAATTCGAGGGAAAGTGGAAAGTAAAAGTTTGGCCTGATTCTGAGACGTTTTGGAATGACATCATTTTGAACCCTTGTGAATTCCACCTCGACGTGTGCGATGTTTCACGTCAATCAGCCTTACCGACAACTGAGCAAACTATGACCAACGTTGGCCTGCCAGAATGTGGACCTTAAAATTTTAGCTTGCTAGCATAACAAATGAGCCCCCGTTTGACCAAAGCAAATAAAATTCACTTTTAGAAAATTTAATAGTCTATGACAAACTACAAATTTAAATTTAAAAATGTTCATAAACTTTATTAACGTTCGGTTCGATCAGAATCAATTTTGGTGGAACCAGTCAACTTTTTTCTTGTTACACTTAGGTCCCTCCAAGAAAGTGGAAGAAGTCAATCGGCCAAATTTGGCTGACTGCAACAACATATTATTTTTTTGGTTCATGCAACAATAAAATCATTTATTGCAACAAGACAATCAGCTAAATTTTTGAATAGGAGGATTGTTGTAACTAGTTTATATTCTTGAACGGTATAACCCTCCAAATTTTACATGAAAGAGAAACAATCCACTTATTTATTTCCTTGATGCCACTTCTGCTGTAAAATGATAAAATATACCCTTGGGTAATTGTTGCTTTTTCTTGTTGTGTACGACTGTCCTCTGCAGAGGGAAAAAGTCAGCCAACAGTTTGAATTTATTTAAAAAGTGTGTATGATCATAATTTTAAATTTTATTTTTGAATGGTAGTGTTAAAATGATGACCCAACAATGATGACATTGAACATTATCGGCTCAGAACTATCTAACAACTCAAAGAAAATCATGTCCCCAATCCTCAGTTCTTGGGCATCAAGAAACTAGCCAAAACCCACTGGGGAGAGGGACTTGGTCCTCCTGTTCCTCATGTAATCACTACAAGAAATAACACATATTACCTCGGCTTTACAGGGGGTTTACCTCGATTTTCAGCCATGGAAAAACCGAGGTAAATGTAGCAATAGTAAAAATTGTATTTTTTACCTCTGTTCATAACCGAAATAAAAAAATATCTTTTACCTCGGTGTTCTGATCGACATCGGCAGGAAATAAGTGTAATGTCGCACATTGCATTAAGTCTGACGTTAGGATAACAGAGTTGCGACGTCATTTAACACACGTCGACCTGTTAGAAGAATGATGTCGGCCATACAAACAACATACTCAATGTGAGAGGGAATTCATTCGACGTCGTTCCTGTCGACGTCGCTATACAAATCAGCGATATCGCATCCTGCAAAGCACTCATGCCATCTAAATGCTGACTTGGAAAGGTGAGTAATACGACATATTTTTGATGAGTCGATAACGGAAAAAACTTACATGCGAGGTCGCTTATGTTTCGGATGATCGCAGGTGTGTGCGACGTTGCGGAATATCATGGAGAGAACGGTTTTGGTACAATATCATAATAATAAATATTTGATGAAATAAACAATCGTTCGTCGATGGCGATTACATGTTATTCAGCATTGGATCAATCCGGAAATAGTTAAACATTATAAAATATTCAACTGTTATCCATTGCAAGCAGACCAACGTTGTTCATAGTTTGCTCAGTTGTCGGTAAGGCCAATTGACGTGCAATATCACACATGTCGAGGTGGAATTCACAAGGGTTCAAAATGATGTCATTCCAAAACATCTATATATATGAAGCCCACCTCAAAATCATGCCAAATATTTACTTCCCACTTTCTCTCGAATTCCAACAGTTCACCACCTCTTCATCTTTTCTCTTGTCAAAGGTAACAATTTTCAATTCTTCCAAATCTTTCATTTTTTAAATTTTCCCATGAAATTGTTTTATCTATGATTTTTGAATGTGTTGCTTGGTATGTTTTTGGTTTTTTAGTTCTTATAGATTAGTTACAGTGTGAAGTTTCCTTATATATCATCCTAGGTACTATGTTTGTATGTTTTTGGAAATTTTGGTGTAATTTTGTATTTTTCAGGCATGATTTTTTTTGGTTTTCTGCAATTTTGGTCGTATCTGCTAGGGTTAAATGCAACGTTGGAGGCCTATTGCTTGACCTTTGGTCGATGTGATTCTAGTGCGACGTCATACATTCACAATTTTGGTGATATTTTGTTTTGAATTAGACTTCGCACCTTTGTCGGTTTATCCATTGATTTAACCGACCAGTTACCGATGTCGTCTACATGCTTTTAACCTTTCTTTAAAATTATAAATGTGAACTTGTTCATTTAACGATCACATGTTCGGTCTGGTCGACCGATGAGCTACGTCGCAGGTATATGCCAATCATGCCACTGCTTTGGACCGACATGTACATGCGACGCATGGCCGATGTTGCACTCTTTAAGTTTCAAGGCTTTTATGCCCTAATCACTTTCTTATATTAATCAGGAGTAATGGCTGGTGAAAGATCTTCTAGTCGGCCTTTTTTCCAAGTCAACGACTTATTTGACATATATATATGTATATATATATTTACTTATCTATATTCACAGTTAATGACCATTAATAATTTATTATTTTTATATATACAGTTCTCCACACAACAGAGCACCCCAAAACCTATTGTATTCGAGCTTGAACACCATACAATGGCTGCAGATAGAAGCTGATTCAGCTACTCTAAAGCAGTAAAACTTTGGGACAAACTCCACTTTGCTAAGGCCTAGCTAGCTAATTAAATGCATGTAATTATTTGATTTTGAAATAATATTTGATTTTTTTAATTGCACACACACTTATATATATATATATATGTATGTATGTATATATTTATAATAAATGTTTTTTTGTTTGTGATTTAATAAATTCTGAGGGACATTGTACCACTCCTACCAAATGACAAGATCCAGGTTGTGCTAAGGTGCTATGGGAAAGACTGGCGCATGAACTACTCGGGAAGTAGAAAGATCACAGTTTTGTCCCCGTAGGGTTTTCTTGAGTTCCTTGTTGGCAATTGCCTACGCATAAAGGACACATTGTTCTTCGAGGTCCCAGAAGCTACGGGGACGAATGTCTATAATGTCATCATAATCCGAGTTGATTGAGTTTATAACAACTTCTCTATTATTGGAACTAAGACAGTTCTTATTTGAATTTATCTACTAATCGTAAGGATATTTTTATTACTACTATTTTCTAATAATTTAAGTATATTTTTTGAACAATAATTGACTATATCTGCTATTTGATATGTGCATTATTTTAAAAATCATTTTTAACAGTACCATTCAACATCATTTCTTACAATGCTTTTAAAAACAATTGAATTTTTTTTGTAGACTAAAGTCAATTATTTTCAAACAAGTTTAACCTCTAGAGTGTAAGATACCACTGACGTCGATCGTCCATCGCATTATATGTCGGTATAAATGACATATAATGTGAAGTCAGCTGTTATATGCGACATCGCACGCTATTCAGTAAGAACATTTACTTCGCTTTTTAACTTTTTGCTTTGGTTAAAAAGTAACCCATGTAAAAAAATGTATTATTTGCCTCTGTTATTTTATAACCGGAGTAATTAATATATTTTTTAAATTCGATAAAAAATAATCGATTTAAAAGAATTTTTTACTTCAGTTATATAATCTAGGCAAAAAATTGAGGTAAAAAGGGAGAAGTAATAGGTGATATTTCTTGTAATATGAGGTTGAGAATTAAAAGTAAATCAAGAAGAAACTTAATCTCTTTAAGAGTTCACCAAGGAGGCAAAATGAGCATTCAATTTTTTTTTATCTCGTTCTTCCTCATTTTATCTAGGAGCCCTCTGGGATTTTAATCCTAGCCTCTCATTTCTTTCAATCCTCATGCCATAACACTATAAGATTAATGACCTATTACTTCACTCCTTTTACCTCCAGTTTTTTGTTAACACCAAATAACCGAGGTAACAAGTTCTTTTACCTCGGTTATTTTTTTTGAAGTAAAAGATATAATTTACTTCGGTTATAAAAAAATTGAGGTAAATAATTACTTTTTACCTCGGTTATTTTGTGAACCAAAGTAAAAGGTTAAAAAATGGAGTAAATAATTTTACCAGAACATATGCGGCATCGCACATGTTGTTTTAATAAGTGGTTCGATTTTGCATAAAATGTCGTTTTCATCGACATGTGATCCGATTGGCTACCGAAGTCGCAAGCATGTAAAAGATACATTAAAGTAAAGAATTTGATGGTGTTAGATGGTGGTCATGCACTTCTACCCGTTTCAACGTCCCTCTCATCCCAATATCCCGTCATCACGATTAATTTAGAGGTATGTAATAGGACAATTAGGCATTACAGTAGCTATGAATCTTTCTGGTACAAACACCGTAGAAATCAGAATTAACTTTCATAAGTGTCTATTACACCCTATGTTCAATGGTTTTTAATCGTAGAATTATGAAGTGGTTTTATAAATCATGCACAAATCAAATCGCACATATACACAGTCAATTATAAAATGGTCAAATAAGATAGTTAAATGATTTTAAAAACAACAGTCATGAAAATATCCATACAAGTTTTAAATAAATTCAAATAAGAGTTGTCTAAGCTTTAAAATAAGTGAAAATACAATAAACTCAATCACCACAGACAATGATGACCTTGAAGATGACCGGCCCCCAACTTGTAGCACCTCAAAGAACAAGGTGTCACTGATGCGTAGGTTGTTTCCCCTAAGGAATTCTCCAAAACCCTTTGAGGAAAGGGCCTTGATCTTACCTTACCCCGAGTAGTTCACATGCCACTTTGTCCCGTAGTACTTCAGAACTACGGGAGTCTTCTCAGTCGATAAGAGTGGTACAATCTCATATGGAATGCACTGAGATAAATTTTAAAAATAATATTTAGAAATATGCATTTATATATATGTGTGTGTGTGTACAATTGTGAACAAATAAAATTATTTAAAAAGCTTTACCAAAAGAGGGTTTTTCTCAAAGTTTTGCTACTTGAGAGTGCAATGGAAATGTGAGCTATCAAGAGCCATCGTACGATGGTCAATGTCGAAAAAAGACTTTGGGTTCCAACGTTGTGCGGTGAGCTGTATGAAAACCAAAAAGAAATTAGTTGTTATATATAAAGTGTGAAGATTTGTTAGCTAATAAATAGTTATGTATGTTGGTGAAAGACCTAAAAAACTGGTGGATTAGCTAATACATGACCTATAGTTAATAATATAGTCTATGATTACTAACTAGCATGCTACGACTAGTCGTTAGATTTTTTGGAAGTTTCCGTCGGATCATGCCAGTTTCATTTTTACTATTGGGGACCATTACTTAGAAAAGGTCTCATGGACAAAGATTGGAATCCAATTAAGGCATGCCGGTTTACTTTTTAGTTTTTCCAATTACGTCCCTCCGACAAAGTGGGAGAAGTCGCAATGCAAAACTAGAGATATCCTTATCTAATTCACCAAGTCATGAGAACGATGTTCAAATTTTATTTTTTATCTTGTTAGTGGAATGGGACCATATTCTCCTCACACAGTGTAAGAAGAAACTTTAAGAACACTATGTTATGATCCCCAACCTCCTCGAATGCTCGCTACATCTCTTAATTTTGCACCTGAATGGAGAATATGCATACTATCCAACAGAGGCACGAATCGGGGTAATCGTCCATCATTTTCCTTAGCATTGTGTACAAACCCTTACTACCAATGTTATGAGAATGATAATTTCCACTGAATAGAATCAAATGAAATTTCATTTGCCATGTTCTTTATGAAATAAAAACCTAAGGAAATTCCGTCCATAATTATTTAACAAAAAAGTGCTAGTACATGGTCTACAGTTCATTTTAGATGATTACTTATAAGTATTTATACAAGGATTATTTTGGAAGATTTGCTCGAAGTCTATCTGGGGATAAGACCACTATCTCTAATACCGACATCGTAAATTAGTTGTGGGTGACCAATTTTTTTTTTGGAATATCGTAATTGAGTTTGGGACTACCAGTGATTTTTTCATTTTTGCACTCAAGTCCCTATGATGAATTGGGAGAAGTCTAAATCCGAAATTAGAGATAACAATTTGTTATTCGCACGTACAGGAGTATTTTTTTCCTACTTGGCATTTACAGGTCATCGGAGGGGGCCGCAATCTTAACAGCGAGTGTTGTACGACAATTTTCAAGCTTATACTTTGGCCCATAAAAATGACGTCGCATAAGGTTCACATTTACCAAACCATTGGCACAATAAGTCACCATCGGTTAGAATGAAATTTCCAGTGGGAAACGAAGTTTTTATCCAAAATTTTAAACAAATATTTCTCCCCAAACCCATCCCATTTATATTATATTCAGCAACAAGAGCCATTCATTTCTCCTCTCCAACATATGACTTCGTCATACCCCAACTGCACACCTACCTGTCCATTCACAACATTTCAACTACTCAATAACCAAATCTACTACCTTCTCCCAAACATCAACAACTAACCTAGGATGGAGTATCTCCAGATCCATATAATCCATTCAAGGAGGGTGACCTAGTTTTCTCTTTCTTCGAGGGATTGTGCGAATGATGGCATACGTATGGTGAATGATGCTTGCAACATTTAACTCACCATCAAGAGCCTTAGGGAGGCAATGGTACTCTTTGAGAAGATGGCACACAGTACAAGGCAGTTTGGTACAAGATCTAGGGTGAATCCCATAGATGAACCATCTCAATCCCCTAAGTTAGAGGAGCAAGTCCAAGCTCTTGCCTCAATGATGAAAGAGTTCATGAAATGGGGAGTTCAATAAGCAATAGTGTGTGGCATTTGCAGCCTCGATCATCACACATATGTGTTTTCCTCAAGTGGTGGAAGATTTGGAGGAAGTTAAGGCGTTGGATTTCAACAATGGTGAAATAGGCTAAAGTTTGGTAGGATACACCAAGGAGGCAAAATGCAAGATCCCTACACAAACACCTTCAACCCCTGGTACCTCGATCACCCCAACTTTGGTTGGTGCGAGGAGAACCAAATGCAAGGGTACAACCAAGGTGGACAAGCTCCACCTCAATCGTATCCGATGGGAGAAGGGACTTCCAACAACAAAACCTCACTTTACAAGTCGGACCAAAAGGAAATCGTTGAAGCAATCTCTCAATTGGCTAAGAAGCATGATGTCTTCACGGAGCGCACAAGGAGAGATATTTAAGATCTCGGGACTAGAGCATTTTCAAGCATAAATAATCTTGAAATTCAAGTCTCACAACTTACCACCTCGGTGAACCGATTTGAAGCAAAAAAATTTGGGAAACTTCCTTCCCAACCGGAGATCAATCTGAGGAATGTGAGCACTTTGTAGCTAAGAAGTGGGAAGGAGGTGCGCAAGCCCGAGAAGGAGATCTTACAAGAGGATGACTTGTTCATGGAAAGCAACAAAATGAACTTGGAGGAATAAGAATTGGTTGTGGAGGAACCAGTCAAGGAACTTCTAATACCCGAGGCGAGGGTGAATCTTTCATCTACTTTACCTAGTGCACTTAGGGGAAGGCCGAATGTGACAACCAATGACGAGCACATCTAAATAATATCCGAGAAGGCTGAGGTTCATTCCACTCTTAGACTTAATTGATCATGTGCCTTCATATGCTAAATTCTTAAAAGTTGTATGCACTATAAAAATGAACAAACCACTTAGGAAGATAGGGAAATTGAAAGTAAGGGGAGTTGCTACTCTAAATCATAGAAATTTGCCTAAGAAATGTGATGACCCTGGCATGTTTTC
>JAULKM010166382.1:0-16020 GCA_032355605.1 Rubia tinctorum | reverse complement strand
CCTCCATCCCAGGTACGAACTCATCGGGGCTATAAGTATCTGAAACGTAACATAGGGAGCAATTTCAGCAGGATCGATCGAACGAAGATGAGGGAGATGTCATAGAGGTTCAGATCCGTAGTTGAAAACAAAGAAACTAAGATTATAGAGAAAGAGATTCGAAGAGGCAGTGACTAGGGTTTGATAGTGAGAGAGCAGAAGTGAGAAATTGGGAGGATGAAAAAAGCAAAAGATGCGTTGGGAGACATGTGAAGAGTAAATATTTTCACTGCCCGAGAATGAATTATTGGTGGTGGGTGTAGGTTGAGAATAATGAATGCCAAACAAAGGAGTGATTATGAATTTGAAAATTCTGGTAAGTTTAATTAGGACAATGAATGGGCGAGTGAGGCTCCAACTCCAGTGGTGGGTTGATGAGCGATTGAGGTGGGCTGGTGGCAGGGAACCTGGGGTGGTGGTCGTGGGCTGGTGGCCAGGAATGAGAGTGTGGGTGGTGGATAGGTGGTAGGGGCAAAATTGTTCAAACAATTATAGGTTTTAGGTTAGAGAGCATTTTGGTCATTTTATGTGCGGTCAACGCCAGTTAACATCAGAAATGGTGTCTTATGGTTATATTTTCAATTTCATCAATTAGTTAGGGTTGTTTTTCTAGTTTAAATTATTTTAGGGTTATATTTTCACTTATTCAAGTATATAGGGTTATATTTGTATATTTCCTTTTTAAGGACGCCGTTGAACGCACTTAAAAGGACAAAAATACCGCTTGGGCCAAAGCTGGAATTGTATAGATTATTTCATCCTTACTCACTGTTGCTGCTCTACCATCACCGTGCCTTCGCCACTACCGCGCCACTGTTATCGCCACTGTCGTCCTTTTGCCACCAAAAACCTCTGCGTCGTCATGGATCACCACCCCAGCCCAACCCCCATGAAGGTGGTGCTCAGTGCCATCGTCGTTAAGCCATCGGGGCAAACCCAAGAACCTCTCTCTAGCATTGGTTTTTCGAGGGGGCCAACACCGATTTTTGAGCATTTGAAAACCGGAGCCTAAGTAGGGGGTGAAACGGTTTCACCGGTTCTCAAAGACCAGTTTTTAAAAACCGCCACTATTACAACACCAGATATATTTGGGTGTTAAGTTCTTTGTAGAAGTGGTATTTAAGGCACCGATTTTCAAAAACTGATGCCCGAAATCTTTAATAAGTTTTTTAAAAAAACTCTTCCTTGGTACACATATATGCTCGGCCGCAGCTAAAGAAAGAGCAAAAGACCCAAAAAATAACCAAGTAGTAAAACATTAATTTAATAATATTATTAATAAGAAAAGAAACAGTTTGAAAGGAATCACAACAAATTTCTTGTAAGTAGTGAGATTAGTATCACAGGAACTCTAATAGGCGAATATGTTTTGATGTTGAGCTTGCAGTCTGACTGATAGTCCTTGTATAGAATACCAAGAAAAGTAAATTTATAACCCTGCCTACTTGAAATAAGTTCCGAAATAACCTTCCACTGTTCGAAAGTACCAATATAACTCAGATAATCAGTGTAAGTGCCAAATTTTAGGAATGTGCTGATATAACCCTATAAATTTTTACGAATGTGCTCATATAACCCTATAAGTTTTAGGAATGTGCTGATATAACCCTATCAGTTTTCATAATGTGCTGATATAACCCAACCCGTTGCGGTGACGGGGCAAAAAATGGGTTCTGAGCGTTATATTGATACTTACATTAACTAGTTAGGGTTATTTTTGCACTAAAAATTATCTGAGAGTTATATTAGTATTTAGTCAAGTAGGTAGGGTTATATTTGTATATATATCACCGCACCCAAAAAATGAAGCAAAAAAACATATTAACATGAATTTAAGCAAAATGAAGTATAGGCATACAAATAAACAAGCATTTAGCCCATAATTCTAAATTCAGCGGGTAAAAATTGAATAGGGACCGCCTTTGGTTCTCTTACCGATATCGGCGATCCCTTGACCGTGAAACTTGTTCATTACAAAGGAATTTGCAAAAGTATACTAAGATGTGATGTTCCTTTTTCAAAACATAAAAGCAACACAATATACGATGCTAAACATAAAAGTCGTGGTATTTTCAACCCTGCATCCTGTCCCTCCCCTCATACCACTGTGAGCCCATTGCGCCAGAGATGAAGAAACCACGAGCCCACCGCATCAGTGATGGAGAAACCATGGTGTTGATGTGGATAGGTATTGGGAGCGCGATGTCTCCTCATCCTGAACGTGGGGAACAAAGAAGAAAAAGATGGTGAGCGGAGAAGAAGAAGAGGGTGAACGGAGAAGAAGAAGAATGTGAGGAAGGGTATGGAGAAGCAGAAGGTGAGGATGGAGGCATAATAGCTATCTAGGCTTTTTCGTTTTTTCATTTTTTTAAAGAGGGGCAAAACAAACTTTTCACCGAATTCCAACCAAAATTTGACATGATGGTTAGTTTTACTCTTTCACTGATTATCTAGAACTATATTGGTACTTTCAAATATCGGAGGATTATATTAACACTTATATCATATATGTAGGGTTACATTATCATTTTTCTCAAATTAAAAAAGCGATCCAATTGTCTAAGACGTTTTTGCGGTAAAAAGCGGGGAATTGACGAATGTTAGAGGTTTGACTTTCCAAACCTCTATTAATGTTCGATAAACAATTTCTTAAATGAGAGTATTGATCCCAAGGCTCTCACGACAAAAAAGGCTTATAATAGAAACATTTTGGATTAGTAAATTGAGTAAATATAGGCTTAATTTGTCCTATAAGTCTGTCATCCAATTACACTAATTTTACAAAAAAATAACCTTTTAATGAATAATTTTTTAAATTAATTTACATAATAAAATGCATTCAACTCTTTCAAAGAATTTAAATAGTAACATATTTATTTGAATAAATATGTTAATATAGAGTACAATGTTTTTAATCATTATGATATTTCCCCTGGATTTTGTTTTAAAAATGTTGCTCTCTCTGTTCCAATTGCACCACAATCATTATCACGCTGTTCAAGAAATATATTTGACTGTTAATATGTTTATCTATTTATAATAATGGTAAAAAAATTGATATTTTCATTACGATAAATTCAACAATATATCATATACGATAATATTGTTTTTCATATATTTATTCAAATATGCGGTCAAATTTTGATAGAGAATAGTGTCAAAAAAGAAAGTGTGCAATTTTAATTGTTACGGAGAAATTGTTTTGCTAATTTCAATTACTTCACCTGCCCCAGCATAACGTGAGGAGGAGGTCTCAAAATTTTAAGACCCTTTGTTTACAATAAAAGGACAGTCAGAAGGGGGGTTCACGTTCACGTGGGTGAACAGTGGAAAATTAGAAAATGTGAACAGTGACTGAAAACGAAAATTAATACTAACATTTGGAGCCAAAAATCCACGTTACAAATTTACCTCCTAAAAATTGGTAGGATCTCCTAAAACAAGTACAACTCAAGTTCTTACAGAAGATGCTGAGATTGTTCGTGAATGCATATAGTATCTATTGAAGTTGGGAAGAAAGATCGGATTCAACCTCTAATGCACGCCATAGGAGTACAACTCCCAGCAAATCAAAGTCGACTTACGTGTGACATCGCACATGCCAAGGTGGAATTCAAAAAGGTTCCGAACGTGTGTGTGTGTATATATATATGGATCTCACCTCATAAATCACTTCAAACATTTAACTTTCTCTCGAATTTCAACAGTCACCCAGACACTCTTCTTAAAGGTATGGTTTCTAAATTCTCTAGATTACTATCATTTTAGTATGTTTCCTTAAATTGTTATGTATATGGTGTGCGAATGTGTTATATGTTATTTTTCTTGAAGTTCCTATGGATTAGAGTTCTAGGGTACAGTCATCTAGTTTCTATGTTTCTCCCTTATTTTTTGGCCCATTCTGTTGGATTAGGACCTTTACTTTCACTGGTTTGCTGTTGTAGTTAATGTATCTGCTAGGTTTCAATGCGACGTCGTTGTTTCTTCGACTACACTTCGGTTTGTGCGAGGGTCGAGTGACGTCGTGCATTCATATTTGTGCTATTTTTCATGTATGAAACGTCACACCCTTGTCGATGAACCTACCCGTTCTACCGATTGGTGAGTGACGTCGCTCGTACAGATCGGCATTTCCATTATTTTGTCTAACTTAAAATATTAATTGAACCAATTTCTATCGAACAAATATCTATCTGTCATTACATATATCATCCGTGACAATATGAATTTCAGGAATCATAGTTGACAATGAAGGTTTGAGTAGTCGCATACCAGTTGAGGTGAGTGATTTTTTGTTTAGATTACTACGTAAATTCCTTTTATTTTATTAGTTATATTCTTATTTAATTAGTAATTATTTCACTGACCAATGAAGATCCGTAGAGTTTCAAATGAGAACCGTCTGCGGACTTCATTTGGTCATGTCATTCCACATTTTGTCCGCACTTTAACACATACGAACTTCAGTTCAATTCCAATTTTGATAAGTCATACCCGTTACACATGTATTTTACTTTCAAATAACATTTTTTCTAGATTACTTTCATATATACTAACTGTGATTGTCTGTTTATAATTTAGTACGTTCCAAGCCAGATCACGGAACTCCTACCAAATGTCAAGATGCCAGTTGTCTTGAGGTGCAGCGGAAGGGAGTATCACATGTACCACTAGGGGAACAGGAGGCTGAAGCCCTGACCCCAAAGGGATTTTCCAGTTTCTTGATGTAGGGGACCTGAGGGTTAGAGACACGCTCTATTTTGAGTGGTTAGTTGATTTTGGGCCGATAGTGTTCAATTTTATCATTCTTCCCTCTTTATTTTAGTATTACTGTTTAGAATTTGGAACAAATTAAAACAACTTTATTTAAATCTGTAACATTTGTACTAAATTCAGAGTATTTGTTGAATGTCCCTTTTCATGTAATTTAATCTATAATCTACTTTTTGAAGGTTCTTTAAATGTTATTAAATCCTTAATATTTAAAATACCATATGAAACACAGTTTTAATATTGCGATCATTCATAAATTATTTTGAAATTAGAAAATAATTTTTTTGACCACGATTTTTTAAAATAAATTTGAACTGTTTAACCACTATTTCCCTGGGTGAAGGGCATGTCATACACAACCAAAAATTAATGTTGCTGTAGTAATGTAATATTTTCTGGTGTGAAAGTGACGATTATTTGTTTTTCTCCTTGGCGGGCCCATTTGTTAGTGGGTTGAAATTGTTAGGCCCACATAAACGTGCGACGTCGGTCATGATTCGGTTCTTTGTTGCCTAAAATGATATAGGTGTGACGTTGCAACATGCAAGGCGGACATCATAAGGGTCCAAATCGTTCAGAAACGGCTATAAATATAGGGTCCCTCAGAATCAGTTCAAGCTTTTGTTCCCCAGTTTCACGTGAATTCCAACAGTCTCCCACCTCCTCTTCTCTTCTCCCTTGTCAAAGGTAAGGTTTTCCTACTCTTGTAACACCTACATTTTTTCAATTGTTACTTTAATTGTTCGATCTATGCTCTGTGAATGTGTTGTATTTTTTTGGTTTTCTAGTTCTTACTCAGATTTGTTAGATTGTGAAGTTTCCTTAAATGTAAACCTAGGTACTATGTTTTGGTATATTTTTGGACATTTTTCAGTAATTTTCTGTTGTTAAAGCAAAAAATTTCTGGGTTTATGTGTTTTTCCCATAGTCGCCTCTGATTCATGCAATGTTAGTAGCTTGTCGTTACATGTCGTTCAATGCGACTTGTATGCGATACCGTACATTTTTTATGTCAAGTAATATGTATGACATGTCTCACATATGTAGGTTTTACCAATGTCGCATACAAGCATTTCAGTTTACTTTAAATTTGTATATGTGACCTCGTTTTTGGGTCTATCGCTTGTTCGGTTCGGTAGACAATGGTGCTACATCGCCGGTACATGTCGACCAAGCCACTATTTTGAACCGACATGTATTTGTGACGTATGGATGATGTCGCATCATGCATTTTCGCTTCCAGATTGCCCTAAAAATTTTCATTTTTCATTTAGGTTTAATGGCAGACGAAAGATCCTCAAGTCGCCCAATTATCAAGGTCTTTTACCATTTTACATATATATTTACTAATACATCTTCACACTTGATTAATATATTTTTTGTTTTCATATAGTTTTTTGCACAACGGAGCAACTTGGAGCCACTTGTGTTCGACCTTGAACATCATACAATGGATACCGATAGCCCACGTTTCCACTGAACTCTAAAGCAGCTAAAGTTCGGGGAAAACCCAACTTTGGTAAGACATTTTAGATAAATAATATTTTTTGACAATTGCACCCACAGATATATATATATTTGTAATCAATTGTTTTGTGACTTAGTACATCCCGAGGAAGATTGCACCACTCCTGCCGATTGAAAACCCCTCGTTGTGTTGAGGTACTATGGGAGAGAGTGGCGTATGAACTACTCGGAGTGTGAGGATCAAGACCTGTCCCCAAAGGGTTTTGGAAAGTTCCTTTCTGGAAACCACCTACGCATTGGGAACCCCTTGTTCTTCAAGGTGATAAAAGTTGGGTGGCTAATCATCTTCAAGGTCATCATAATCTAAGCTGATTGAGTTTATTGTAATTTCTGTTATGTTGGAACTAAGACAATTCTTATTCGAATTGTACTATTGGTAAAGATGGTTTCATGACTACTATATTTCTAATAATTTAACTACCTTATTTGAACATTATATAATTGACTGTAAGTACGATTTCATCAGTTCATGTTTTTACAAACCATTTTCTATCCTACAATTCAACAGAGGGGGTACTGGACGTGTACGAAAGAGGGGAGGATTTGTAGGGTGTTTGTAGTACAATGATTGCTACTGTAGTACCTAATTGTCCTATTACATTCTACAAAATTAATGGCGATGATGGGATATTGGGAGGAGAGAGACGACAAAATGGGGAAAAGCGCACTAACCTGACTTTCTTTTTTCCTTCTTTTCTACCACCATAAAATTATTTACTTTATCCTATCTTTTATATACCTGCGATGTCAGTGGCCAATCGCATCAAATGTCGGTGGAAACGATATATAATGCAATTTCTGGCGGCCTTTTGAAACAACATATGTGACGTCGCATGCTATTCGGTAACATTATTTACTTTGTTTTTAAAACTTTTACTTCGGTTAATATAATAACCGAGGTAAAAAAACATACTATTTACATCGGTTGTTTTAATCGAGGTAAACTATTATTTACTTTGAAAAATAATAACCGAGGTAAAAAAAATGTACCTCGGTTATTTAACCTAAGCCAAAAAAACTGAGGTAAAAGGGGCAAAGTAATAGGTCATTTTTCTTGTAATGATTGGCAATTTAAGTAATAGGGTCTCGTCCTCTAGGTTTTTGAACCTGACCCTAGCTGCAGCTGTAAGGGTGGTTGCAATTACTTAAACCAAATGACCTAAGGAATCGTGAAGGTGGCCATATTGGTGGACAGTGTGTGTAAATGATCCTCAGGGTCAGCCTCACTGTTGTACTGTCCCAGTTGGGGGAATCTTTAGCTTGGGGTCCACCATGTAGAATTGGATTATATTCATGAACGATGACCCACTCCCCTCTTTCCTAGGAGGCACCCCCATGTATTCCAGCTTTCGTCGTTCTTGCTTGATTTTATTCTTCCCCATTTTCTAGAGATGGTATGCACCGTCTCAATTATCTCTCGTCAAAGCTCGGTACGGTTCCATTTCCTCAAAATCTGACTTCCTTCCTGACACTGCTATGCTTTGTTTTTCCCTTGGCGTCGCTACGCCTGGTTTCTCATTCTCTTTCTCTCTATTGGGAGCTGACTTCATGTTCTTTCTGCTCATGAGACAGCTTCGCTGGTTTGACATTTTGCTTCTTCCTTCCTTGATCATCTACTTCCCTGGGTTTTCCCCTTTCTTCTATCTCCTTTAGTTTTTTCATCATTTCCCTCTGCGAGGTCATGATGGTCTGTAGGATTTCAGAGTTTCTTACCAATTCGTCGGTCGTCTGAAGCCTGCATCGTTCTCCTGTTGGTTTTAGAGTGGGCTCTTCCTCCAAGTGCGTCACGTCCTCCATGAACACTTCGTTGACCAATTTTTTGACTGGTATTGATAGTCCTTCCATGGGCCGTATTCGTTTGCTTGATGGTCCTTCCGTCAAGTGATCCCCACAAAAGACACTAATGTTGAATCCTGGCTTCATTCGTATCTGTCCGTATTTGTCCTCGGCCCAGAGATCCCATGCGTTCAGTAAAACATCTAAGATATATAGTCAGATAGTCCATTGTTTTACCGTACCTTCATCGACGAACTTGTCAGGACGGAGAATTATCTAGGGTTTCTGTAATGTAAGTATCAGAAAGTCTTAAAGTACCTCATACGCATGTTACATTCCTCGTTATATGGGTTAGTGGCTGATGTGACCAGTCATGTCACATCAGCTTCTGTATGTTAGCCCTTTACTGATTTTTAAAGGGCTTTATGTATTGGGCTGATGTAGGCTATGTGGACCGTTAGGCCCTTACCTTATTAATAACACAAATCACTCTATAAAAATAAAAATTGGAGGAAACCAGGCACCCCAACGCACCCCTTATGTTTTGCCATCGGCAGTGAAGATGAATCTGGAGGTTCTCTAGAGAACACAAATCGTCAGTGACGATGGTTAGTTTTCAGGAAAACCCTTAACTTCTTCGTTCATTTGAATCATACCCGAACATAAAATATTGTTATTTTGACTCCCCAAATTTTAAAACATGTTATTCATTATTTTTCTACTCCTAATTATACTATGATATCACCATGAGATGGTTTCATATGATACATACTGTATTCTTTAAACAAAGTTAAACGTCAAAGTTTCCAAAAGGACGGAGTGATTTCTTTCATTTCCTTTCTAATAATGACAAAGTCTTGTATAAGACGGTTTTAGTGTAAGACCATGGATTAAATTGTAAATAATTCAGTATGGGGTTTCCAATTGAAGTTTTAAAAGTTCAGGTGCTGGATGTGAAATTTCGGTAATTTATGTTTAAGTCCAGGTATAAATATCAAACTTTCCTCTTCTTCTCCCATATCTGACACTATCTCTCTCTTCTCCTTTCTTCTCTAGCGTGAACCCTTCTTCCTCTCCCCCTCTCCATTTTTCTTCCATCTTCCTTTAACTCGATCGCTCTTTTTCTCCATTTTCTTCCATATTTCTTGCGCAGGGAAGAATGTAGGGACTAGATGAATGCAAACAGTGATTTTCGATGAACGCAGAGAAGATGCTCTTCATTTTTCGGTGAATTTTTTGGTTTTAACTTCTGTTTCCAACGGCCGAACACAATACGACCTTTGTTTCGTGTTTATCTTCGAAGGTAATGTCTTTGCTCAGATTTTAATGCATATTTTGTTGTTTTTTTATATTTTTGTTTACTTTCTTTGGTTCATTGATATTCCTGTGTTTGTTTAGGTTATATTGATTAATATTTGGGGATTTCTCTTTTTTTTTTTTTGTGTTTGTGAGTTGTTCTTATGGATTTGTTCTAATATTTGTGTTGCTGCTGCTGTTTGTTAGATGTCTAAGAAAATTTGCTTCACTGCTGCTACAATCGAGGAAGAAGGAGGATTCGTAAGTTTTCTTAATTTTCAGAAGTGATGTTTTAGATTCAGCTATTGATGTTTCTCGTTTTCAACTTGATGTTTCATGTTTTAGGATTTAAGTGTTGTAATCTGTCTTGGTGTGATGCTTTAATTTTAGCGTTTGATGCTTATGGTGTTTTCATGCTTATGTGTGCAATTGATGTTCAGTTTTAATTGTGTATGATATCTTATGGTTTTGTTACGATTTGTGGTAGTTTTTGTATTGTTTTTGCTGTTTCTTAGATGTCTAAGAATGTTTGTCCACCGCTGTTGCAATCGAGAAAAAAAGCGGATCTGCAAAATTTTGTTATTTTGCAGGTGTGGTGTTTTACATACTATTGTTGATATTTTTAATTTTATGTTTGATGTTTTTAAGTATTGTTATCTGTGTTAGTGTGATGTTTTAATTTCAGTATTTGATGCTTGTAGTGTTTTAAGTGTGCAATTGATGTTTAGTTTTGATTGTGTGTGATATCTTAGAGTTTTGTTACGAATTATGTTAATTTTTGTGTTTTTATTGTTGTTTGTTAGATGTCCAATAACGCTTGCCCACTATTGGTGTAATTGAGAAGGAATGAGGATTTTTAAGTTTTTTTCATTTTTAAGATGTGATATTTTAGATACTGTGGTTGATGTTTTAAATACTGTATTTGATGTTTCACAATGTAGATGTCAGTCATGTTATGTGTGCTATTGTGATGTTTTAAATTTAGATATTGATATTTTTTTATTACTATATGTGATGTTTTAATTTCAGTGTCTGATGCTTGTGGTGTTTTCATGCATAAGTGTGCAATTGATGTGCAGTTTTGATTTTGTGTGGTATCTTAGGTTTTTGTTACGATGTGTGCTATTTTTTGTGTTGTTGTTGCTATTTTTTAGATTTCTAAGAAGACTTTCTCACTGTTACTGCAATTGAGAATGAAGTAGGAACAATAAATTTTGTTATTGTTTAGATGTGATGTTTTCGATACTGTTGTTAATGTTTCTCATTTTTTGTTTGATGTTTGATGTTTTAGGTTTTAAGTATTGTTATGTGTGTTGGTGTGATGTTATAATTTGAGTGTTTGATTCTTGTGGTATTTTCATATTGAAGTATGCAACTGATGTTCAGTTTTGTTCTTTTCATATTTTAGTGTGTATTGTTGATATTTTCAAATTTTGATATTGATGTTTTAAATATTGTATTTGATGTTTCACAATGTAGTTGTCAGTGATGTTATGTGCGCTATTGTGATGTTTTAATTTCAGATATTGATGTTTTAATTACTGTATGTGATGTGTTATGTTTATTTCACAGAAATACTTTCCAAGCCAGAGATCTACGATGTCATTTATGAGATATTGAAAAAATGTTATGAGAAATCATGCTCCCAAAGGTGTTCCCTTGAACAGAGGAGCAAAAATTGACCTGTCATTGCGTTGATGGAGTAGAAGAGCCATCCTCTTCGAAACCTACAGGAGAGAAGGCAAGTCTGTGAATAAGCAAGCAACGAAAGAAAACAAGTCAGGGGAAAAAGTAGAATTTGATTGTTTAGGATGTATTGTGTGAGAATGATGTTTTATAAATATTGGTTTATTTGTTAAAGCCGAGACACTAGATTGTTATTGATGTTTAAGGTTAATTTGCATTTTTCAATTTTTAAAGCAATTTTTAGAGTATTTGAACTCTTTTGTACTAAATGATATTTAATGGTTCGATAGTTATAGCGATTGAGATTTTTACAGGATAGCGTGAAACTTACATTAAAGGTTTTCACTTTTATATGCTAATTTTATATCTTTTTGTCGTGCCTATGATGGTTCTTTTAATTAATTTGATTTTGAGTTATCAGTGTTTGATATTTTATGTCTTGCATAAAAAATATAAAATTACCTGTTCATCTGTAATATACATAAAGCCATATGAATCACCTTACATCTGTAAGTTAGAATTTATTTTGATGGTTTAATTAAATTATTTTTAGTGTTTTTATTTGATGTCTAACTATTTTAGTTTGATGTCTATTTTAGTATAATTATTTAATTTGATGGTTTAAAGTTTTTATTAGATGTTATTTATTTTTAACTTGATGTGTTATTAGTTATGAATTATATAGGCTTAAGGCCCAATTTTTTTTACTTCATTTCAGTCCAAACTTATGATCGGAACCCTGGTTCGAATTGTGTAACCATCGCTAGAAATTTCTAGTGATGTGTAACCATCGTTGTACTTTTGTCTGGAAACTTTGTCGGAACGACGCATAAAACGTCGGTCAAAATTTCCGATAATATACGATCAGAGTTTAATCTATTTGAATAGAGATCAATTTTTCTTCAGGAAAATTATCATGCTGTCGTGATTAGTTTTTTATCTGCGATCTGATTCTTGTGATCTGTTCTGTTGTGGTCGTGACTGCTGCTGCGATTTTGTTGTTCTCTTTTGCTTCTTTTTTTGCCATCTATTCTGCTGGTGCGTTTGAATTTGCTGCTGTAATTATAACTGATGACGATGTCGGTGTGCGCAAACCCTCGCGATATGATTCTCCGGCGGCCACGAATGCGATGCGCAACGAATCCGATCAAATCTCTCCTGCTTGCTGTAAACCTCCTCCAGTGACGTGTGGATTTCAGTGGCGGTGACGGCGAAGAGGCGATTCATATAATATCAGAGGTTTCACACGGCGGAGAAGGCGAGACATTCGATTTTTGAAGTTTTACATGGCGGAGAAGGCAAGACGTTCGATTACAGAGATAGGCTTCACACTCCGGATCGACGCTGGAGAAGGCGAGGAGACGACAGAGAAGGTGAGATGGAGAGAGGTATGGTGGCGACGGCGGAGAGGGGATGAGCAGACAGCGAGCAAACGAGAGAAAGGGACGCGTCCATTTCTGTTACTTTTTTTGTTGTTTGATCCCTGTGTTTTTTGCGGTTTTCACTATAGACCCCGAGCCCAAATTAGTTATGTTTTTGTCCCCGAATTTAGTTTGCCATTTTCCTATTTTGCCTCTAGTCCCTGGTCTCACCATGAGATGGTCTCGCAGGAGACGAACTCTCTAATAATAGGTTTCAGTTACTCATCCCAAGCACCATATAATAGAAATTGTTTGCTTTCTGGATGCTGCTATCAAACGGAGATATTGAAGTCATTTTGACTAATCTAAACCCAAATTATCTAAAAATAACATACTAATATAATAATATGTTACTGATTTAATTATTTCTTATGTATAATCAATCATAACTTATACTAATATTATAATATGTTACTGCTTTTAATATATAATCAATCATAACATGTTAAAATATAACTTCTTAAGATATAATTAAAATTATAAATATCTCATTGTACTATATATATATATTGAAGAAAATTTAAAAGAACACATAATTTTAAATAACAAAATGTTTGATTTTTTTAATACAATGATAGAGTACTTCTGATTAAATATGTATACATATTATTTCTTTATTAATTTATACATGAAAAAGTTTTGTTTTATACCGACTAATAGTTAAATGAGGATATTTTATAATTAGTGAGACTAATAAGATCATTTGATATTTACTTTTATTTATAGAAATGAGATATATATATATATATATAAAATTATGATAGCCTTTTAAAATAAATCTCAACATATAATTAATTAATTTTTAAATAATTTGAATGATATATTATAAAAATAAATAAATTTTATTTTTTACAATACTTAACGATTTCTAACTATTTCGTATAGTTGTCCTTAGATGACTAAAATTTAAAATTTCAAATAAAATTATTATTTTTAATTTAAATGTAAGACACTACAGGTAAACAAAAACTTAATCCTAATATTTTAATTAATAATGTCGCGCAAAGCGCGATGGTACTCCGCTAATTTAAATAAGTATAATGTTTCATATTAAATTGACTAACGGTTTGACCAGTTATAGAAAATCTTATTTTTATAATTTTTAAAATCGAATTATGATTATTTATATGTTGACATTCTCTTTAAAAGATTTTCATGGTTATAGGTGTTCCATTGCGATAAATAAAAATAAATACTCCTTATGTTTCATTTCAATCTACACGCTTTAACTTTTAGCGAAGGATTAAAAAAAAGTTTATATTTACACACTAATTTAATTTATCACTCAATAGGATACCTGATAAATACGAGTATCACTCAATAGGACAAGAATTTATGTTACTTAAAAACTACCGTAAATACCAAAATGATAAAAATAAAAATAAAAAGGACTCGCTCAACTCTGAGTGGATTTGGTCAGGTTCTCTATAAGTACGCACGCACGCGTAACCCTAATTTTGTAACATCGCACCTCCACCGCAACACACAATCCAAATTCTTCACCACCACCATCGGCTCACACACATCAATTCCGCGCAATTCCCCCAATTTTCCCAATTCCGTGCTGATCGCCTTCAATTTCCCCCTATTTCGTACACAGAGATGGCACCCGTTGCAGATCCCTACCAAGTTCTTGGGCTGCCGACCGGATTAGACGGAAGTAGGCTGTCGGTGGAGCAGATCAAAACAGCCTACAGAGCCAAAGTCCTGAAAATTCATCCGGACAAACGCCCGGTTGATGAGGCCGACATCGCACATTACGAATTCCAAAGACTCCAAGACTCGTTCGACATTCTTAAGGACCCCGAGAAGCGTGAAGAAATCGACAGCCTCATCCAAAACCAGCGGTCCTTGGAATTGCGACGAAAACGAGCGGAGGCATATTACGAGGCCAAATTCCGGGAGGCATTAAGGAAGCACAAATCGGAATATAAATATGAACATGTGGCAGATCCGGAAGCTGAAAGAAAGCGTTGGGGGAAATATTATAATAGGGGTAAACATTTAAGGAAATGTGGTAGCACCACGTCGGATATCAACTGGATCGTGGAGCAGTGGAAAATACTTGATGAACAAAAGGCGGCCAGAGCTAGGGCTAGCGCTAGCGCCACTGCCGTTGCGACATAGTCAATTTTTCTAGTCTTGTAATGGAATTGTAGTGAATGGACAAACTTGTAAATTTCTCTAGTTACTTTGCCTTTCGAATGTGCTTTAATATCAATAAGAATCAATGGTTTCTTTCTCCTTTAATCTTGTTCTCCCAGTTGATAATTTTTATGGTTGTTGGATGGTGACTGCTCTTTTGGCTAACCACAGGAGTTCTTGTTTATGTTTACTGTTGCTGGTGTCTTTCTCCAGAAGCAAGGATTGCTTTAGGGAAGATTGCAGTTGATAAGGTCAGTGTTAGCTGTTAGTCTTGCAACTATACTTCCTAGTGTGATTTTTCCCTTCCTCCACATGGTTATGCTGATAATCTCACTATATTCTGCAGTTTTTGTTTATCTTTATCATTCTCTTGAAATGATTGCCTGGTGCAGGTTTATCAGTTAGTATTATACGTGTTGATGTATTGCTCCTAGGTGGCTAGTTGACTGTCTGGCATAACATTTATAAGCCTTGTCTGGTCTTCCATACTTTGCTCATTAGGTCAGGACTTTAGTAGTTTGATATCAAGAATTCTAGTTTCTTTCTTCTTTGCTTTTGATTTTGGTCTTATCTAGCGATTGGCTGGTTTTACACTTTTTTGTTACAATGGTTGAGGTCGTGTGTTTGCTACACTTCCCTTTTCAGAAACAAAGATGATGAAATGATTGAAGTAAATTAATGATGTATGTGGCCGTAACACAGATGGCATTCATGAGCCTTTTTATGCAGATAATCTCACTATATTCTGCAGTAATTGGGGTCTTGGGCTGATTTCCTTATAATTTCTCGCTTTTTCTTTCAGATTCATCAGCCAATCATGATTTATTCGGTTTCAACTACAGAAAACAGATAGACTGATGGATTGATTTGCAAAGTTGGGGGTCTCATCTTGTGACATCCCAAGGGTTTTAAATAATTTGGGTCACAAGATTTGTGCTCAGGAGGATTGCATATTCATCAGAATGGCATGCTTGGAGTACTCGGTAGCAATTGTTTCTTACGCAGGTTTTTATGTTTGCGTTCTGGTGTGATTTTTGATACGTAATTTTTTTAGTGTTCAGTGGTGGTCATATATTATTACTGGTTTGCTCTAGTGGTGTTTTTTGGCTTCGATTTTCCCATTAAAGTTGATCTTGTATTGATTTAATAGAGTATCTCTGGCGTTACCTTTGTGTTCGCTGGAATGTTTGACTTATTAGCAGAGTTCTTAGCTTTCTACTAGTGAAATAGAGTTGCCTCTACATGGACTGATTAATGATTTGATTTGTAGAAAGTGCAAAGATTGGTTTAGGGAAGATTGCAATTGATAAGGTCAGTGTTAGACTATTAGTCTTGCAACTATACTTCCTAGTGTGAT
>JAULKM010166372.1:0-16020 GCA_032355605.1 Rubia tinctorum | reverse complement strand
AAAGAGTATAGTGTTAACTCCTAAAAAATACTAAACGAATAAAAATATAATAAATGACATTTTCTAATTCATATCAAGATGTGCAAACCGCAATAGAGGGTGGGATAACCGAAGATGAAGCTAGGGCTTCTGTGCAATCAATCAACGAGGATGACATTGAGAGGCACAATCTATTCTGGAAATGTCAGCAAAACAAAGATGGTGTGTATGTCAAAGATAAAGAAAAATTGCTTGCGGAAAGAATGGTAAGTACAAGTATTATTCAATATATATTTTTAGTTTGAAAATTGATCGCTGGTAGTTGTATGATTTTATAATACGTATATAATTATTCAAGCTCTATTATGTTCAGGAAAAATTGAAGAAGGATCAATTACAATGGCACGTAATTCCGACTGATAAGCAGGCCATCCTTTGTCAGGAAACCAAAAAACCTAACCACCCAGGGTGTGCCAGAGGTGTGGGATCGTTCATAACCCAACTAGAGACTTTCGGCATTGTTAGATCCTATGATGGTGCTGAACCCTCTAGAGTCCACACCCTACAAAAAAGAACGCTTGTTGAAGACAAAAGAATTGAGCAGCAAGAGATCCTCATTCGTGGGTTGATCCAACACACCGGGCTTGTTCTTCCAAACCAATTAGATAATTTGATGCCCAACTGGATGCCACTATCAAGGGGATCACGTCATTCGCCGTGATATATTGAGGTGAATCGAGAGGCTATTGTGAAAACTGCAAGAGTCGACCAGAAATTGTTCAAACCGGACAATCTAGACATTGCCTTACAACCAAGTGGAATAAAGATATATATATATATATTATAAATGTTATAAATGTTGCTAAGACTTAATGAAATTAGTAAATTGATATATAGTTTTATGGGAATGTAGAAATCACTCCCATCAGAGCTATATGTAGACCAAGGTATAGGTGGTAAACAACTCCACGTAGCCAATGGAATTCTCCATGAATTGATGAAACACCATCACTCTATACCTATTGCAGAGGGTCTTTCTAGGGTTTTGAAGGAGGGACCCTTGGTGTTGGACGCCCATTTTCCAATCATAGACAGAGAATACAATCTGGTTAGTCTCACGCAGGGAGTGTTTCTACTTTTGCCTCGATGACTTATCTATGCCGATTCTATAACGGATCGAAATTTGATGGAAAGAAGAACCGCATCAACTAAACCAGTAAAAACAACACCATGACCCATTAAACAACAACTAAACCAACAACACCCATGAAGTCTGGACCTCCAATTGTAAGAGCACAAGTGTTTCGAGATTCACCACACTTTGTACGGGTCCCATATAATTAGATTTCATTGCATTATTGTAGCTCAACATACTCATTTTTGGGAAATGAATGTGTATTTGGATGCAAATGAAAGATCATTGAGCATTGGTGTGATTTCGAAGATTTTTGGAGATGTGAGGAAGTCAATCAAACTATATTCTCCATCTACACCTTGTGAGTTATTTCTATAATTTTTAGTTAAATTCAATATTTTAGTTCTTTCCTTAGAGCTACTAAAGAAAAAATAATATTCCATAGGTACATTTCTTTTACACATAATTAAAAGAAGGGATGGATTGGATACATGTGCCCAGTGTCGATTCAAGAAATAGGTTGTACAAAACACGAGATGATCAACTACATCCGTAAGATCCTAGGGCGGAAAGATAAGAAGTTGTTCATTGCACCATACATTGAAAGGTTATATACAAGATTTGTTTGATTTAGCTTCCATCTACAAACCACTCATTTCATGCATAATTTCAGTTTTCTCATTCAGGGACCATTAGAGATTGATTTTGATTGTCCCCGACCATAAACTCATTTATTGGATGCATCCCCTCCACTTTCAACCGTTGAATGCATTTTTCGATATTTTGGAGTTGGAGATGCAAGACAAAAGTGGCAAAAATAAAATTAATATTGAGGTGGTCAAAATCAAGGTGGGCTATGGACATTAATTTTTCAATTTATGATGCTTTATTAATTTATATAACAATTTTTTCAAGGTTTTAAATTTTATTTATTTCAGTACAAGAAACACACATTGTCCTGTGAGTGCGGATTTTACGTCACGCTATACGCGGTTGAGTGCATCGAATAAGTCAAAGATGACTTTCTACAAATTGACAAGGTACGTTTGCAATTTTTTCACCCAAAAATGTAACTGCCCTTTATTTTATTTTTATACTAACTAATTATTGATAGGTTTGCAAGAAGGAATCTAAGCCCTCCACCCTTGATGATATCAACATTGCGAGAAATTCTCTGGCTAGGCATCTCATACACAATCGGTCAGCAAACCTAATGAAGCTTAGAACTATTGGAATATATTTCTAGTGTTTCCTATTCCTATCTAAAGATTATTGCTTGGTTTACATTATCTATGGGTTTTTGTGAACATGCAAGATACTATCTATTGTGTTATAAATGTTGTTGTTGATTGAGGCCTTTTTTAGAGCCGGAGACTTAAAAGGGAAATATTTATGTACCATAAGAGCATAAATTATTTCCGAATTTGGAAACAATCATTTCCATTTTTCCAAAGCCATGATTAATACTTCTCAAGTTCGGAAATAAAGACACGATAACATTTTTGAATTCGTAAATGATTCCCATAAATGAAAAAATGGAGCAAAATGGGGCAAGAGCTTGGAGACTGAGTAGGAAATTATGTAGAGACAATTTATAGTTTATGAGTTCATAAATAAATGGCTTCACGAACACGAAAAGTTTCTCAGGGGTTTAATGTATGGTTGAATTTTCCGAGCTTGGAAATAATTAAAGGTGGTTCTAATGTCTTTTTAAAGGCAATTTTTAACCGCATTCCTTTACATTTTAAAAGGCGGTTATGGTAACCATCTTCTATTGATGTACGATGGCAGGCAGACCCATAGAAGGCGCAAAGAAAAGGCCTTTAAATTGCTGATAAAACCGCCTTTAATTGACCCATCTTACACTAGTGAAGGAGAGGTTGGCCCAGCGGATACGACACAAATGTCCATTTGAGATCTCGGGACACTAGTAGTAGAAAAGTTGATGTCTGAGGTTGTTAAAAATATTAAGCCAGTTATTAGAAGAATATAGCGATGTTTTCTCTTGGAATACTTTTGACCTCATAGGAGTACCCTTGAGCTTGGTGGTTCACAAATTGAATATCGATCCATCAGTTAAGCCAGTTAAGCAAAAAAGAAGAAGTCGAGAAATTGCAAAAGGAAAATTTTATTGAGGAGGTGCTTTATCCAAACAGGTTTTCCAATCCAGTTATGGTGCTGAAACATGATGGTGCATGGAGAATGTGCATAGACTTTACTGACCATAATAGATGTTTCCTCAAGGATAGTTATCCCTTGCCACAGATTAATAAGTTGGTGGAAGCTATCGCTTGATACCAGGTTTTAGCTTTCTTTGACACTCACAAAGGGTGCCATCGGATATTAATAGCGGAGGAAGACAAGGAAAAGACATCGTCTATCACTGATATGGGCACTTATTGCCAAAAAAAAGATGTCATTTGGGCTCCAGAATATTGGAGTGACTTATCAGCGGTTAGTGGATATGTTTTTCCTGGGGGAGATTAGAAGAAACAAAGAGATATGCATTGATTATATGGTTTTGAAGAGTAGGAGTTACGAGGAGTTTCTAGTAAATTTGAAGGAAACCTTTAAAGTGCTTCGAGGGGCAAATTTAAAATTAAACCCAACTAAGTGTGTTAATGGTATCGGGGCTGGAACATTACTTGGGCTCTTGGTGTCTAAGAGGGGTATTGATGTCTACCCAGAAAAGGTCTAGGCTTTGACGAGAATGATAAGTCCACAAACGTTGAAAGATGTGCAGACGCTTACAGGATCCTTGGCATCTTTGAGTTGATTCCTTTCAAAGGTAGCTGAGAGACACTTACCTTTCCTTGATGTTTTTTGAAGGGAAAATAAATTCGAGTGGACAGAATGTTGTGAAAAAACATTCAAGCAATTGAAAGAGCATCTACGGGTACTGCCAACTCTTATGAGGCCCAAGAAGGGTGAAACATTTTTCTTGTAAATTTCTACCTCGCCTTTGGTAATTAGTGTAGTGCTGGTGAAGGAGATAGAGGGACACCAACATACCATCTACTAGGTGAGTCGAGCCCCATAGGGGCTTAGAACTCTCGAGAGGCTGATCTTGGCTTTAGTGCATGCTTCACGAAGGTTGCATCCCTACTTTCAGGGGAATACTATAGTGTTTCTTACCAATCACCCAATTAGACAGATTATTTTTGAAACTAGAAACTTCTAGGAGAATGATGAAATGAGTCGTGGAGTTTGGGCAGCATGATATACAGTATCAACCCAGAACTGCAATCAAAGATCAAGTACTTGTAGATTTCATAGTGCAGACCTCAGAGCTTATTGAAGTTGAAGAAGAAACTTGAAAGAAGGAGACTCAAAAGAAAGAGATTTGGAAGTTGCATAGAGATGGTTCTTCGCATTCAGGAGGAAGCGAGGTTGGGGTGTTGCTCACCAGTCCTGATGGTAAGGTTTATCCATACACATTACACTTTTCATTTACGGCTACGAATAATGAAGCCTTGATAACTGGGTTGCGATTGGCTAAGGATTTGAAAGTGGAAGATCTGGAGGTTTACAGTGATTCTCAGATAGTAGTTCAACAGGTTAATGGAGAGTACAAAGTCAGAGAACACAATCTGCAGAGGTACTTGGAGGTAATGAAACCACTTTTTAAAGGCTTCAAAACGTATACCTTGACATAGGTACCAATGGAGGAAAACCATAAAGCAAATTCCCTAAGTAAGCTCACTTTCTCAGACATGGAAGTTCAGTATCAAGGACAATTACCCATGGAAACCTTAAAAAATAAACTTCCAAGAACATGTAGTGATGGTTATCAAGGAGGAGAATAATTGGATGACTTCTATATTGAATTATTTTTTAGAGAGAGTTTTGCCGATGCACATGGCTAAAGCCAAAAAGATAAGACTAAAGGCCCCGAGATTTGTTCTCCATGATGGAATTCCATATCGAAGGGGACATCTCCAACTATTGCTTTATTGTGTCACCCATTATGAGGCAAACTATTTGATCAAGGAACTTCATGAAGGTATGTGAGCTAGTCATCATGGGGCTCGATCTGTAGCAAGAAGGGTCATTCGAGCAGGATATTAGTGCCCGATAATGTTTGACAATGCAAAAAGGTACATACAGGCTTGTTACAAATGTTAGAAGTATACTCACATAATTCATATACCTTAGGAAGAGATGACAAAAATTCACAGTTTGTGCCCATTAGATAAGTGGGAGATCGATCTAGTGGGACCCTTCCTGGAAGCCCCAGAGAACTTTGGGTATCTTAGTGTGGCTATCGATTATTTTACAAAGTGGGTTTAAGCTGAGCCTCTGACCAACATAAAAGGAAAGTCATTCACAGGTTTCAGTTAGAAGAATATTATATGTTGCTTTGGAATTTCAAGGACTATAATCATTGATAATCGGACACATTTTGCCAGAGTTCTGTTTAGGAAATAGTGTGAGGAATATAAGATACAGAAAAAGGTAACGACAGTCTATCATCGGCAAGACAATGGTCAAGTGGAAGTATTTACAAAACATTAGTGAATGGATTCAGAGTTAGGCTCAAAGGAGACTAGGGAAACTGGATATATGAGATACCCAGTTTACTATGGGCTTATCGGACAGGCGTGTCTTATGCAACTGGTGAGATGCCATATGGCTTGGTTTATGGTTCAGAAGCAGTAATTCTCGTGGAAATAGGAGTTCCAAGTTAGAGGTTCATTGTGGCTATAGAAGAAAGATTTAATGAAAAAAATCATTGTTTAGATCTTGATATAGTAGAAGAGAGGACAGAGTTGGCATCTCTCCATGAAGCTAAGGTGAAAGAAAGAGTTAAATGTTATCATGATAGAAGATTCACGAAGGTCCAATTTAACCCGGGTAATTTGGTGATGAAAAAATGAGAAGAGCCGGCGTGAACCTGGGGAAATTGGCTGCTAAATGTGAAGGATCCTACAAGGTAGTGGAAGGATATCCGAGATGTAGCTATGTTCTCAAAACCAGAGACAATGCTCGGGTTCCCAAAAGGTGGAATATCTCCAATTTGAGGAAGTATTACCATCTTTGAAAATATGAGTGATATGACGATAAGTGTCACTCTCGAAGATATGCGTGATATGCTGATAAGTGGCACTCTCAAAGATATGAGTGATATGCTAATAAGCGGAACTCTCGAATGTATGGGTGATATGCTGATATGAGGAAGTATCAAAGATATAAGCGATATGCTTATAAGCTGCACTCTCAAAGATATGAGTAATATGATGATAAGCAACACTCTTGAAGATACGAGTGACATACTGATAAGAGGCACTCCTTGTAATAATTATAGCTTCGTATGCTATGCGATGCGGTTGATGATTGAGTGACATGCTGATAAGCGGCACTCGTGATGTGATTTTAGTCCTGTATGCTAAATTATAAGATTGGTGAAGTGTGCTGATAAGCTACTCGATTCCTATTATGAATGTTAAGTTAATCGATTTCAGTCATGGAAAATAAGTTGCTTGATTAATATTTTTTCTAATATGCTATCTAATTATGATAACGCTGGTAAGTTATTAGAATCTTAGTGCTTTAAATTAACATGATACCGAGTAAATAGCAATGATAAAATTTAGCTATGAGATATACTCGATATATTGAATTATGGATATAAATTACAAGCTCGGCTATATTGTGGAAACTTGGGCAACGACACAAAAAGAAGCTCGTCACTAAGAACCTATTTTCCTTATTCATGGAACTAACTTTCCCAATATTCCATCTAGTTGCTCAAATTCTCCCATCTTAACACCGGCTGGCCGTTGAAGGTCTTCCATCTGCTTCTCTTCGTGATACTCGGATGGATCTATCACGATCTTTGACCGTGAACGTTTTGATAAGGGATTATCTTATTAGTTCTTCATCTAAAGACTTTCATCTCTAAAACATTTTTCGAGGACCGTTTCGTAGCATTACTCGAAGATCCACAACTCTTATCACCTTTTTTCCCTTGATTTCTTGGAAATTTAGGATCCAGTCCTCTCGAAGGGGGTGATATGGGGAAACTCTTGTAGCCGTTCTAGGATAACGTCGGAGGCTGATTTTTGACGAGGGGTTCATGTCCGGTATACATACGGTTAAAAATCCAATTGTTGGATGCCCTAAGTACAAACTTACGTAGAAGGTAATTATCCACAAGTTTTGGATGAATGACACAATGATGCATGAGTTTGAAGGTTTACATCGTAAAAGAGCAATTCTCTCTGCCAATTTTTTGATTTTTAGTTTTGAGGTTTTGATTTCCCCTGAAAGTTGAGTATTCTCAGTAAGCACGGACTCAAATAATGAGGGATCTTCATCAATATATGTGTCTTTCTTTGTTAAAGCTTCTTCTAACCTTGCAATTTCACCTAATCCCTTTCTTTGTTAAAGCTTCTTCTAACCTTGCAATTTCACCTAATCCACCCTGTAAAGTTGCACCACCTCTTCCACTTGGGACTTGAACTTATATGATTCAATTAGGCTAATTGTCAGACGAGCTTACAGAATTGGTAGCCTATTGGAATCAGAAAAACATCTTTTGAAGGATCCTAATTGACTGGTTATACGATGTATTATCTCTTAGTAATCCTGCTTGGCAGGATTGTAGCTTTCAACAACCTCGAGCAGTATCACCTGGTTATACTTTTTCGTCTCGTGATCCATTAGTAAGTTCTTAAAGGTAGGATGATCACCATTCTTCTATGATTTTAACTCTTCCTTGAGTTGATGGTTCTCCCCACGTAGAAATTTTCTTTCCTAATTACATCTAAGAATATCTAGCATTGACTTCATTAGGCGTTTGATGGTTTTGTTTAGCTCTATTCAAGTATTAGAGAAGTCCTAATAAACACATTGCAACTACCTCATCAATGACTTGCACTATGAACACAAAGAATTCAAAACTGAAGAAAAAATTAGTAAGAATAACATTTTTTCATTAAGAAACAAAATTACACGAGTAAGCCACGCCAGGAAAATATTACATTCTTTCCCCTACCCTTAGAATCCTCTTCGGCGTTAGTTTGAGCATGTATATCCTTGGCCCCTTCCCCTATAGCTGGTTGATGAATAAAACAAGTAGATACCGCTTTAAGAGAGAGAGAGAGAGAGAGCTGGAACCCCTTCAGCTATATGGAAACGCCCGCTAGACTTTAAGAAGTTCAAGACATCAAAACTCAAGCTACCGCTTTTGACTACTTTCTCTCACTTTTGATCCAGAGTCTTGACACCATCATGCTGGATGAAGGATTCCAAAATTTGATATCATCCTCAGATAAGGAGGGAGTCACTCTTAGCTTTAGTACTTCATCGATCACAAAGTTGCAGCCGAGCCTTTTTGGAAAATTTGAGGAGTTTGACGAAGAAGTATAATAGCTCCTTGATATTCATCAACTTATCCTTGAAATCCTCAAGCAAGGGAGCTTGAGCCTTAGCATCTTCATCTGCCTTTACCCTTATTCAAAGGCCTCTATATCAAAGGTGGCCTTCTTGCTGTCAGCCTCAAGCTTTGAAATCCTCTTTTTTGAGGCTTCGAGTGCCTCTACCAACTTTGAAATTTTAAGGTTTTTTGTTTAAGAATCTCATGTAATTGGCCATGGTCAAAATCCAGCACTTGTAAAAGGGATGACAAGGAAAAAACCTACTCCTCAATCCTCTGAGTTACTCCGCCAAGGTGTTGACACACCTGGGGTATAACTCTGCACTCGGAAAAAATAGTTGGAAAGATAAAGGGTTAAGTAGCTTGGCAAAAGGCAAAGCTAACAATAAAAAAGGAGAAAGAAAAACTACCCTGAGGATTGTTTGCAAAGGTCCCTGGGACTTGGTCCTGAAAAATAGGAAAACTCGAGGTAGTTGAGAGAGTGTTCGAGGAGAGGGTCTGCATATTAGTCTAAAGAGGTGAGAGAGGAACTAGGGAACTATAATCTTTTGCCATTTGCCGTTGATTCTTCCTCAAAGAAGAAATGTTTCCAATTGTCCTCTTATCGTAGGGGGCCTTTCCAGCATCTTTTGGGGGGGGGGGATAGCGGATGTGTGATTCAAGAGGGTAGAAGGATCCCCTTTCTTTAACTGCAAAGTTGAGCCGATACCCACTAAAAAAAATAAAGAAAATGAGATCAGAAACAAGAATCAAGAAAAGAAACAAATAAAATAACAAAACCTATTAACACCTTCAGAGACTTCCGAGGGTCTAAAATTACTAGGAGGGGTCCTGACAGGGGGCTCCGGATGTGGATCCTCGGGGACTCTTTTTTGCTTCTTGCCTTTCTCATGATAACTTTTTAGTGGGGGGACGCTGTGACTTGGATAATTTTCTATTATTTTAAAGCTTCTAATACACGAACTCTTCATAAATTTTAGGCGACAAGATGAAACCACGGATGATTTTGTCAAGGTTGGAAACAAAATCGACAAGATGACAAGTTATCATTCTCTAGATAGCTAAGGTAAGAGTATTTTCCTCCTTTCGAGGACCCAACCTTTATATTTGAGTTCCATTGAGTAACATTATATCTTACGTAGTCAAAAATAAAACATTTCTTCGATTCTTCCATTTACCCGAGTGAGAGGGAAATACAAAGATCTTTTACTTCTTTTCTCTGCTGCTGAAGGTGATAATATTCTCCACCGAGCTACCACTATAGGATACACTATTTAGTGAACGAATCAATTTATACTTCAGCTTAATCCCAAATTTGTGACCACTCGTTAAAAACATCATAATAAATACTAGAAAGTTGGGATGAACTTGTGCTGGTTGACCTGGAATTCTTTCAGAAGCTTAGAGAAAAATGGGGGAAGGGGAAAAAGCCCCGATGAAGGTGTTTTAAGAAGATGACCAATATTATCTAGGGAGGGTTATCAAGATAATTCGCCAGTCCTTAAATGCGGGAATCCACACCTTTTGACCCAAAGGGATCGAAGATATGATCTTCCAGATAGATTTTAGTTCTTTGGAGGCTAGGGGCTCATCGATAAATGTCTCTATTTCCCTCTCGATAGATCCTTCTTCTTCTTCTCTCTCCTCTGGGGGTATAGGTTCTTCTTCTTCCTCCTCGTGGGCTAGGGAATAAAACCCTATTTCCCGGCAATGAGAAAACTCCTCAGGAAGTGTTGACCCATACTCGGAGGCCAAACACCGGTGTGTCCATGGGGGAGGCATATATATGATACGCCAACCATCCGGATTATAATCAGTTTGACCAAGGACATCATCCCTCATATTGGAATCATAATGTGCCCCATCTGAATTATTAAGCTCAGAGCCAGAGTTCGCCCTCTCCGGAAAATTAATTTCCACCTCCCCTAACCTAACCTCGTTGGATAGCCCCCTCTAAGTAGATCCCTTACCAGAAATAGCTATTAATGAAAATAAGGAAAGGGAAGGAAAGAGAAAAGGTGGCAGGACTTACTAATTTTAGAGAAAGAGATCATAATAGAAGGAGATATGAGAGAACTTTGGAGGATGGGTTATTCTGCAAACAACCTGAAAGTAAAATGAATGTAAGTAGAAAAGAAAATATGAAATTAAGAAGCCTGAAACGACGAAAAAGATAATGATTATCTTGAAAAACTAAAAAATTTGAAATGACGTAAGAATCTTTTCTTTTTTTTAGAGCAAGACGTTCATGACGCGCCAAAATGCACGATTGATGAGAACACACGTCTTCTTATATCCCGTGAGAATTTAAGAATGAAAAAACTGAATATCACCTCGAGACTCGAGATGATACACAAATAACTTTACCTTGAATGCTGTTAAGCCGAGCTCTACGAGTTATCTCAAATTTTTTCAAGTTATCATCTCGAGACTTCGCATTCTTGAGTAGATACTAGATTTCTGGGGGATTTTGATAATTAACAAACCCAAATAACATAATGGGCTTGTGTTAGCTGGCTCAGTTAGGTTGAAACGGTCATGCTTATTGCCGCATTTATTGGAAAATTGGGTATTATATTTACGGAAAATACTATTAATAATGTACAATATAAATACAGGGCATGCATCTATATACGATATTCATACACTTTGCTGACGTAAACTTCGGAGGCTTTTCCAAGGGAATTCCCTAGGGGTATTTTTCTTGCAGATGAAAATCAAGGAGATCGAGCTTGCATTTCATTCGGTTTCGAGACCCATCAATTAATTTATCAAAATAATGCATAAAGTATAAATTGGAAAACATTGAACAACAGTAACACTCAGATGGGCCACGTAGTGATTCCACGGTATCAATATTCAGTAGCAGTAACCATATGATTCATAAGGTGAACTCATAGTCATAAACATGGGTCACCGGGTGATCCCACGGTATCAGTATTCATATTAGTCACAAGGTGAACTCATAGTCAGTCACATGGGTCACCGAGTGATTCCACGGTTTCAGTATTCAGTAACAACAATCCTATGAGTCATAAGGTAAACTCATAGTAAGTCACATGGGTCATCAAGTGATCTAACGATATAAGTATTCAATAACAATAATAATAATAGTTAGTATTAGTACAGTCACCTGTGTCATATAGATTTCCCACGAAATGCAATGCAAGAGTGAAATTTTAATAATGGACAAAATTGAACCAAATGAGCAAATAAATTGAATCTATTTAATTAAATATAACGTAAATGACATGTTATAAAAATATATTTATTCGTTCAATAATGAAATCTGTAGCAAAAATTTAAATATGTCAACAAAATTCAAAGGAAATATTTGCATTTTATGCACTCTGATAAGATGTATTCAATAAATAAGAATATCAATTAAAATAAAGACGTAAACAATTACAAATCAAAATTAATGTTTTGTAAATACAATTCAGTGAATACAGTTTAGTAAAGGCATTTAAATAGATGATGAATCGATTAAAATATTTTTGAAAAAGTAAATAAAATAAATCCTTTTTGTAAAACATAATTTCGAGAAAAAAATTTGTAAAATTTTATAAACTCTCATCTTTCTTGCGAGTTATGATATACGATTTTCTTCGATTAAACCTACAAATAGTTTCCACAACTCGATGTTAATTATCTATGTTACAGTTACATCTCTATAATTACGATAATATTGAAAGTTCGTCTCTTGAAAGACGGTCTTTCAAGAAGTTATGAAAGACCAAGGTTTAAATTGCAAATTTGAAGAAATCAAAATAAAATTTTCGGGTTGTATTAATCGGGTCATAAACTTATGACTCATACATGTTGCATAATAAAATTTTAATTTTGCAACTAAAACTTTTTAACTTTTTTTAATTCCAATTCAACCCGTCTTTCCATATGCATATGAAAAGATGGGTTTTTCCGAAAGTTTGCCTAATATTTAACTATATTCCATTAAATAATAGTGTGATGAATCCGTACTAAGTATTACGATATTAGCGTACTGATATTGTACAGCATAATTACATTTTGTAAATGGAGTTTACCTAATCAATACTACTGCATGTCCTGCAACGAACTTACATTGACACCCTTGATGTATAAACTGACCAAACAAACTAATTTGCTAGCATATCATTTGCAGGTAATATGCTTTAAGTTTACAAAACTCATATCCCTTCAAAGTGAAGCACCTAGTCAGTATACTTGAAAAATGTTCAAACATAAAGTAAAGAACACTTGAAATACTTGAAAAATACACTTGAAACACCTTCATGTATAAAGTGAAACACCTAAAAGTTAGAATTGTCTCCAAGACAAAAGTGAAGCACCTGCAATTTATAATTAAAACACCTCCGAGTATCAAGTAAATTATTTAGAAGGTATAACTGAAACACCACCAAGTATAATGGAGCACCTCCAAGTTATATTTAAATCACCTCTAAGTATAAAGTGAATTACCTTTACTTTATACTTGAAGCACCTCTAAGTGTAAAATGAAGCAGAACAAGTATTAAAATACTTGAAACATCTCCGATTATAATGTATAACACTTATTAGTTTTACTTGAACACATATAAGATATAATTGAATCACCTCCAGGTATTAAGTGAAGAACACACAAGTTATAATTGAAGCGCCTTCAAGCATAAAGTGAAGAACTTACAAATTATAATTTAGCGCATTCAAACATAACATGAAGCACCTACAATATATATTTAAAGCACCTTCAACTATTTTGATGCGTATTGAAAGATCCAAGAATGATGCTGATTTCTTATTCCATTTCTTTTGCAAGCAAGCTTGTCTTACGGATTCCTCATTCCATATTTCAGCATGCATGGTTGTCTTTTCCATTTTTAAGCATGCATGGCTGTCTTTCCTTTTGCTGTATTTTTCTTTTTTCGTTTGTAGCTTCGAATTTGTTTGGGGTATTTAAACTCCATTGTTGTAGACTTGGGCGACAGCTTTTGGATGAAATAAAAACAAAAAAAATTCTCTCCAATTTCTTGTTCTTGAGGTGATATGAATCTACTTACAAAAACTCTGGATTGCTGAATATCGGATCTTTATTTAGACTGAGAATTCACCCAACTCAGTATAAATGCACGAAGAAGCAGCGTCTAGCCTGCAGGGTACACCCAACTCCGACTTGTTATCTAAATATCCCATAGGTTTAGATCACAAGGGTTCTTTATAAGCATCTAGCTCACAGGATACACTTAAAAAGGAGATTGAAACTTAAATAGCTCGCAGGTTTAAGCAACAATGAACATAATGAGAATGTCTCAAAACTCTGAATATATGTTTGATAAAAGATGTTTATACTCAGCCAAGCCTCTTAAAATAGAGGAGAAACTCTGCCTCATCAAACCCTAATCACAATCAGAATCTAAATCAATCTTATGGCAGCTTAAGGAAGCTAAAACTATATCTAACTAAAATACCAAAAATCAAATCCTATTATGCTAAATCTCGGCCGAACCTGTCTAGAGTTTGACTGGAAAAATATTACCTTATCTAATCTTACCAAATCTAATTCTAATAAGAATAAAAATGAATATGCTAAACCCTAATGGACTGTCATTATTCGAACAGCTTACTAAGGCCTACATGACCGAAATCTATCAGTCCAAAACCCAAAATAAAATTAATGTTACAATGATCACACTACCTCATTAAAAAACCCAATGGGAAAATAGTATGGTGTTCTTCATAATGTTTTCAGTTAATCGACAAACTTGAATAAGTAATCCAAGCCCTTGCCGACTTTTCATTAATTCTTCATTATGAAGGCGATCAATCAAACCATTCAAGGCCGCATCCCTAAGCTTCATTCATGAACTTGTCATAGGTCCAACCATGTCACTTAGAAGATCCCGAACATAATCCTTGATTGTTTGATCAAGAAGTGGAATATCTTCATTTATGGTGGTAGTCGTCTCAGGATCTCCATCACAATGTTTGACGTAATCCATAAAATCTTGGTTAAACTTCTTTGGGACTGAATCCTTAATGACTTTAAAACCAAAATGACATGGAGATGTTTCTCTAATTATGTTAGCCCAAAGATGAAAATAGCTTAGGTTTCTAGAATCTTCATAACATGACCAAAAGCTTTTCAATAAAACTCTGGTGGAATTTTCAACAATGCTAATACTTGTGGACAAAATTCATATGGCCAATGCAAAAACATCGTAAAAATTCAAAATCATGGAAAATAATTAAGTAATTGTATGCGATCTCTAAGCAAAATACTCATATCAGTATGTGAAAAGGCCGAGTCTCCTTTTTGGATGCAAATTTGACAAATCTCAAACAACTAACAATTCTTTTGGAACCTTACTGAGAAATTACTTTCCTTGACTTATCCGTTTTAGAATTTTTTAACAACCAAACATGCTACCATGAAAATTTAAGAAGCAAGATCTTAAACTAGGCTCTATACACTCTATAAAAAAAGCAATCAATTTTTATGGAATTTCAGGATTTTATGATCTTGAAACCCACACATAAGGGCCTCTTCAGTCTTAGATTAGATTATGAGCTACTAAGATGTAAAAAAAGAGAAGATCTATTCTTTTTAACATCTCCGGTCTACTAAACTCCCTAAGAAATTTAGCTTCATGAACTTGAGATTATTAACATACTAGTTCTTTTTTCTTGATGTACTTGAAGATATTTCTTTTCATTTAACCTCAATTTGTTGTTTCTGCCCAAATGAATAAGAATTAATCCACCATTGCTTTAACAGATACTCGATAATCGCTCAAATCTTGGATGTTATTAACAAGGTTTTAAACATACAAAGCCCCAGGTCTGAATATCTCTAGGACAAGTACTATTATTATTAAAACCTGAAGCCTAAACAAAATGACTTCAGTTTTCTAATACGTATATGGTAGCAATAACCAAACACAAACACAATATGAAGAATATACTACATCAGTAAAATGACAACCTTGTGAACATGCAATTCATAGTTTATTGGGACTTACACCAGTTTATCCAAGATTGTTTGTACACAGGGGCTTTGCAAAATAGATACATAAAATAATCTCTTGGTCCCTTCCAAAAGATTTTAAGCTTAGCTTAGACGGCTCTTCTCTACAAAATGGGAGAGCTGGTGCAGGTTGCATCATCAGAAACAACAAAGGGTTCCATGTGATAACAACAACAAAGTTTTTTCCAAGTTGTCTCTCCAAGCTAAAGGTACCACTTTACTGTGTGGACTAGAGTTTTGCATTTGTCAGAACAACACCAAAATACATATTGAAATCCACTCAAAACATCTAGTGAAAATAGTCAACAAAAAATTTAATGTCCCTTGGCAGATCCCGTTTGAAGTAAGAAATATATGGAAGCTGATGAGCAAGCTCGATTTTTTATTCAAACACATCTACAGGGAAATTTTTTTCCAGACTCACTAGCCAAACATGCCAACGTGAACTGGTAAATAACATTTTTACATATGCAGGTTTGTCGAATTTCATCAAGAGCAAGATTAAACTGGACTCAGTTACTCTAC
>JAULKM010166363.1:0-16022 GCA_032355605.1 Rubia tinctorum | reverse complement strand
ATGTGGTTAATGCATAAAAATAGGATGATTAATCGATGATCAAAGGATAACTAGAAATGTAAACCAATTGCGCCCAAGACTCGTTATCATCTTAATTGCATTTTTGTACTAGTGTGATTGTATTTGCATCGTTCTCTATAATTGTTTGTTAATTTAGTAGTTTAAATTAATTGTAGTGTTTTCCAAAACCAAACACCCACTTTGTTACCACGCACGTAGAATGACTTCTTCGTGTGCTTTTTAACTACGTTTAACACTCGATAAAACCCCCTTTTCCTTGTGGACGATCCCGATTTGCTACTATATATTTTTTATTAGTTAATCGCAATTAGGGCATATAAATACTATCTTTGAGAGGCACGACCCTTACTATCAATTTTATGAGAACGATAATTTCCACCGAATAGAATCAAATGAAATTTAATTTGCCAAGTTCTCTGTGAAATAAAAACCTAATGAAATTTCGTCCATATTTACCAAAAAAGCCTAGTACATGGTCTACAATTCATTTTAGATAATTACTCATAAGTATATATAAAAGTGTCATCTGGGAAGATCTGCCCAAATTCTATCTAGGGATATGACCAGTATTTCTGATACCGACGTCATGTATAAGCTGTAGGTGATCAAGGTTGTTTTCGGGAATATCACAATTGAGTTTGGGACTGCCGGTGAATTTTTTCATTTTTGCACTCGAGTCCATACAATGAATTAAGAGAAGTCTACATCCTAAATATGAGATAACAATTTGTTATTCACATGTACGTGAGTATTTTGTTCCTATTTGATGGTCCAACAATCTTAATAGCGATTTTTTGTACGACAATTTTTGGAAATTATATTTTGGCCCGTAAAAACGATGTTGCATAAGGTTTGTATTCACCGAACCATTGACCGACACTAAGTCGATGTCAGTTAGAATGAAATTTCCAGCGGGAAACAAAATGTTCAGCCAAAATTTTAAACAAAAATTTCCCCCCAAACCCATCTCATTTATATCATATTCTGTAACAAAAGCCATTCATTTCTCCTCTCCAACATGTGACTTCTTCCTACCACAACTCCACACCTTCCTCTCCATTCAAAACATTTCAACTACTCAAGAATCCAATATACTTTTCTCTCCCAAACATCAACAAGTAACCTAGGATGGAGAATCTCCAAGTTCAAATTAATTGAGTTAGTTTTCCCTCCATTCCATGTTCATTTAGCAATTTTATGAACATACCTTCTACATGTTTTTTCGCCCATTCCACAATGGTTGAGTATTTTCATTAAGTATGTTGATTATGTTACATGTTATATAGTGTATATTTTTTGTGTTCCCAATATCATGCCATGTTTTTAAGTAATGAGAAAAAGGCTGATATTAGGATTGATTGTGGAAAGTAGTCAAATTTTAGTATGAACACAGGCTGAATGTGCGACTTCGGTCAGTGCATTCTCAAGTACGAGATATGACCAAATGGTTACCGAAGTCACATTTTGCAGAACTGACTGGAACACATATGAATATGCGACGTCGCTCGTTATTCGGACATTGCAACTTCGGTAATTTCACCTTGCGATGTCGCTTTCCTTGATTCCATGTTTAGATTTATGTCATACACTTTCGGTATTATTAATTATACATTTATTGTTACGTGTGTATCTGCTATAATAGGATATAATAGGATAATCAGAGTTAGTCACAACAATCTCTTGTATTTTAATATATTGGTAATGTTGATTTTTGTAAATATAATGTTATTGCTATCGATCAATATTTTTTGTGTCATCAAATATTAAATGTTATCAACCTGTATGAGAATCGATGCCGGAGCAATTCTTCCACGATGTCGCACAATCCCAAGCCAAAACTACACCTGTAAAACGTCGCATGAACAAGGATTTTTTTACAACATCGGCCTAAAAAAACATTTTATTAACCACCATTCCAAATCAACGTGCAATTTCTTTGTTCATGGTCTGCAATGTAGCTGTTAACAAGAACGATGTTGACTAGAAAGATGTCGCAACGTTTCCTAACCCATCGTATGCCTTCATGCTATGGCCTACGTCACTTTCATGTGGTTGCCGACGTTGATTTTTGCGATATCGCAGGTATGATCTACCATGGTCGACCAACTTCCATTGACTGGCGTCGGTCACAAAACCTACCAATGCCGGTTAAAAATTGAGGAAAAGTTCTTTTTAACTTTGTTTATGAACCTAGAGGTGAAAAAAAACCTTTCACTCTGACTGTATTTCCTCTTATGTGTATCTTCATGCATGCATTATCCGATGCATTTGACACATTTATTATTATATTTTGTTTAGTTGATTGCTAGTTTTAGTTAGGTTTATGCGACAAAGGGTTTAGATGGCCACTTTAGGTTTTCTTGTCTAAATTCTGAGTTTTGTAGACTTGGCTGAAGCTAATTGACACTTTGTATTCACGTGAACCTAGATCTTCCTTTTAGATCTCATTAGTAGGTTGCTAGTGAGTACTTTTTATTATCTTTTTGTAGAAGGCCATCCGAGGAGAATCAACCCTTAACGGTTGCATCATTAGACTTTTCTTCTCGAGCACTATAAAATCAACTACAGGAACTCCCAAATCGGATCAACGGTTCACCCGTAGTGGAGCAAAGAAGTCAGCCAGCTGAACCAACCACGACAAGCACGGGGGCTTGACCAGGCACAACCCGTTTCACTCAACACGGCCCATTCAAAGGGTCATTGGCACGACCTCATTCACTCAGCACAAGTTGTACCATACCCCAACACTGACTGTGCAAATTCCAGTCGGTCGTGTCCTCTATGTATTCTTTGCAAAATTCTGCAAAATTCATTTCACACGGTCCATGTTGTTTCAAATCATCAATGCAAAGACCAGCACACGGGGTGTGAAGAACAACACATCATGTGCCGAAATACTGAGCAAAACATGGTTCCAGTCGATGGGAGGTGCCAAACGACACGGGATGCAGATCAGAAGATCAAAAAATAGAGTTCCGACAAAAAACCCGTGCCAGTTAACACGGGTCAGGGATGTCATTCCTATTGAGAGGTAAGAAATGCGTCAAGGGGAGAGAAGAATGAGGCACTAGGTGTGGCACTTGAGGAGGGATCCTTCGGGGTCACATGAGTGAGTTTCACAACTTTTTTTCTTTTCCACTCATGGTTGTTATTGATTTATTTGTCCCTGTGGACAATGAAAAGTACAAGTATGGGGGGGATTAGTGAAAAACTTAGGAGTTTTCATCTTGGGATTCCTTTGTGTTTTTTGTGTTGCTTTATCTGGTGTTTTCTTTGGTTTTGGGAAGTTTGGTATAATATTTGGTGGTTTGATCATTAGGTGGTTATCACTTTGTTAGAAAATGTTTTGGAATTATTGGTGGTGTAATTTTTTCTTATTCACTATCCTTTTGTAGTGTGAAGCCCAAATTTGCAGCATTTTGTGCTACACAAAAAAGTTCAAAATTTTGAAAATTTTGAAAATATATAAATATATATATATATACCCGGCTAAATTGGAAACCTGAAAGGGTAATTTAGGCAAAAATGGGAAGAAAGCTCGGATAGGTCAAAAGGCCTAGGTAATAATGAGATACTAGGCCCGGATAGGCTGTAAAACTTGGCAAAAATGAGAGGCCATGTGAAAAAAATGTGAGATTAATATGTGTGAATGCTAGGATGAAAACCCAAAAGGGCTTCCATGTAAAATGAGATAAATTGACAAAAAACGAAAACTAAGTTGAGGATCCTTTGGCATTATCCTTGGTTGTAGCTAAGTTGAAAATCTTGAGTTATCCTTAGTTACAACCAAGTTGAGGATCTTTTGGATTATCCTTGGTGGTTTTTTCAGCAACAACTCTTGGATTGCTTTTGGCGGACTATTTGGGGGAGTAAGCTAGTTCAACACTTATCTTTTGCACTTACCCTTTTCTTAACAATATTTTGGGTGATTTGGTTACTTTAGTATCTTCAGGGAGTGTGAGAGTTGTGAGATTCTTACTTGTTTGGGGGAACTAGGATAGTTTGGGAATAAGTTGAATGTATTGGCTAATTTCTCTTTGCATGCAACATCTCGCTTAGATCTTTTCTCGTTTTTGTTTACTCAAGTATGAGTAAAGGTTTAAGTGTGGTGGGATTGATGCGTACTTTATTCATGCGTTAGCAGATCCATTTGACACATATATTATTATCTTTTGTTTGGCTGATTGCTATTTTTAGTTAGTTTTACACGACATAGGGTTTAGACAGCCACTTTAGATTTTATTATCTAAATCCCGAGTTTTGTAGACTTAATTGAAGCTAATGGACACTTTGTAATCAAGGGCACCTAGATCTTCCTCTCTTTTTTTAAAAAAAAAAATCTCATTAGTAGGTTGTTGGTGAGTACTTTTTATTATCTTTTTGTAGAAGGTCATCTGCAAGGGTGGTAGTAGATATTTGAAGGCTATTAGCAAGGATGGTAGAAGATATTGAAGGTCATTCGCGAGGATAGTATTAGATTAAAGGCCATGGACTCCAAAACGCGGTAGTAGATGGAATTCATCCCAAGAAAGGCGGATTCGAAGTTCAAGAAGGCCAAGGAAGAAACAGAGGGATTGTTGTCCGATTTTGCACAAAATTCTAGGAAATATTCGAGGATAATCAGCCCTTTAGGGTGGCACCATTAATTTTTTCTTCTCGATCTCTATAAAATTGACTATAAGAACTCTCAAATTGGATCAGCGATTCACCCATAGTAGAGCAAACAAGTCAGCTGGTCGAACCAGCCACGGCCAGAGCGGACCACACAAGGCCAGCACGAGGGCTTGACTAAGCACGACTCGGCTCACTCAACACAGCCCGTACCAGAGATCCTTGGCATGTCCCATTTCATCCATCATGAGTCGTGCCATGCCCAAGCATGGGCAGTGCAAATTCCAGCGGATCGTGTGCCCTATATCTTCTTTTCACTCCAAGATTTGACTAAGTATGGGTGTGGATCATTCTTTTTCACACGGTCCACATTGTTTCAAGTCACCAATGCCAAGACCAGCCCACCGGGTGTGATGAACGACATGGCCCATACCGAGATACTGAGCAAAACAAGGTTCCAGCTGATAGGAGGTGCCAAATGACATGGGATGCATATCAGAAGAGTAAAAACGAAGTTCGAGCCAAACCACATTGGATGCATATCAAAAGAGCAAACATGGAGTTCCAACCGACGGCCCGTGCCAGTTGACATGGGCCGTGCCAGAACGAGGGTGCCGGTCCATTCAAGGACCGACGATCCATGCCACCACGAGGCCACAAGCCATGCCACCCCCGATGTCCCGTTCGACACGAAGGGGTCTCGGCTTGCACAGTCTGTGCCATATCCCACCTTTGTGCCATTTGCGGCTGCTAGGGTTTTTGCCATTTTTGGGCTTAGTTTTAGGCCCAGTTCCCTACTACTATATATATATGTGGATCTATGTCTACTAGCGTTTAGGTTTATGCTCATTTTCAGACTTGAAGAGTATGCTAGAGAGAGAAAATACTCTTCCTTCTCTCCAACTTATTTTCCTTTCTTCTCTTTATTTTACTTTTTTCCAAAAGTGTTGAATCCAATGAAATACTTGGGTTCAATGCCTATGGAGTAGGTATTTAACTTGGGGATTATATTTTTATTCATGCATTAATGTTTATTTTGTGAGAAGTTTATATCTACCTATTTCTATGTGTTTTGTGATTATTATGTTGAATTGTTCTTATAATTATTGTGAATTGCATGATTGTCACACTTAGTTAGAACACAACAAAGTCTACTTGCATGTTTTTGCACTATTGCTACCCCCCGAGGAAGGAAACCTAGATGCTCTTGGGGTAATGATGGGTCTAAAACTTTGTGGGTGTATACACGTAGGTTGCCATTGTTAACGTTCCGATCAACCATACTCTAGTTAGCCGACTATTAAATCCTAAGGGTTGCAAGTAGAGATAGCTAAATTAGCAAATTAGGATTACCTTTGTGCTCCTAGAGCCATCAATAAGATGCCTACTTCCCTTACCTTTGTAGGCTTAGAAATAGTTCGTTCAGAGTGTTCCGCCTGGGACTTAATCACACGTGGGAGAATCAGACTTGCACAATGAGTCGTTGCCTTTGTTGCACTTTCCTAGTTGCAAAGGTGAGGCCTATAGAACATTTAATACTCGCACTCTTAAGTGATAGATATGGGGAGGTTTTGACCATCGTCTGCACTACGTGTTATAAACACTAGAACAAGGTATAGTTCTTGTATTTGATGAAATCAATGATCGAAATGAAATTAATCACGTTACACGAATATTCCCTAAGTGTTAGTTTATATTGTTATTCCTTGTGATAATTTGAATTTTAGTAGTTAGCTATATAAATCCACCAATTCTTGTTTTACCAACATTGATTATTCTTAACACGTGGTTGCATTGACGACCCAATCATAGTTGTGTATAGTTTATAATTAGATTCCTAACTTCTATATAGACGACCTCGGTACCTGCCACAATATACCATTCATAGTAGTGTAGTTGTAGGAACGGGAGTAACATATAAATCTTCATCTTTGACCCCTAACAGTCCTCATCTCGGTTCAATCATTGATTGATTAGATATGTCGGGAGGGGATGGGTTAACCTCAGTTCTTCCAAAGCTAAAAACCGAGGTAAAAAATCTCATAGAACCGAGGTAAAAGTTCATGTTTCTTGTAGTGAAACAAAATAACAACACTATCTATTCAACTAACAAGCTATGCAAGTTAAAAACTACACCTTTAGAATAACATCCCCGTCAGCAGCGCCAAAATCTTACCCGTCTCCCCTCCTGGCATCGTTAAACTCGAGAGGAGAGGCTTGGTGTATTAAGGGTCAAAATAAAAATTTATGTAGTTGCTACAGTTCCTACTACTATACTACTTATGGGGTAGATAGTGGCAAGACCGGGGTTATCCATAGATATGTTAGGAATCTAAGAGTCAACTAAACACAACCGTGATCAAGTCGTCAATCCAATCACATATCAAGAATAACTAGTATTACTAATAGAGGCTTTGGGGGGAGAAGAGTTTATTAACGACTACTAGCATGCAAATCACAAGAGAATAAACTATGTAAACTAGCACTTGGGTAGTACTTGTGTAACATAATCAATGTTGTTTCGATCCTCGATAACGTCACATACAAGAACTACAAACCTATTCTAGTGTTTATGACACATGGTGTGGTCGATGGTCAACACTTCCCCGTAATTGTCACGTAGGGTGCACATGTAATCTTTCATCTGTACCACCTAAATAATTAGGGGAGTGCAACAACAGCCCCGCCTATTGTGTAGATCTGAATCTCCCCTCGTGCTATTACTTCCCGGGGACTACTCTACGAATGATCCCTATGCCTAAAAAGACAATGGGGGTGAAGCCCCTTATCGGTGGCTCCAGTGTTGCTAACCCTGGTATGCTACTAGTGCTATCTCTATCTGTAACATTGTAGTCTAATTTGGAGGCTAAGACTAATGTATGGTCGATCGTAACGTTGACTCGGCAATCCACATACATACACCCATACGGTTTCGGATATCGTTCCCCCAAGCACATCTATGTTTCCCTCCCCAAGGGATATCAATAATTGCACCAACATGAAAGTAGATTGTGGTTTGTGCCAGTCATATTGTGACAATCATGCAATTAACAAGAACATGAAGAACAAGCCAACATAATAATCACAAACACATAGAAATAGGTAGATCTAAGGAATATCACAAAGCAAACATTAAATAATGAATAAAAATACAAACTCCAAGTAAATTAACTACTCCCTTAAAATATATCCATGGAAAATATTGAGTTAAATGTCATGGATATAGGAATATAAAAGAAATAAAAGATGAGAAAAGAGTAGGAAAAGAGAAGAAGAAATCTAGAGAGAGAGAATTCTCCTCTTCCATTCTACCTACTTGGAAAATAAAATCTACATTATGCCTGCTTATCAACTCTAGATCACTAAAGGATCGTATATATAGAAGTAGATAATTGGATTGAAAAAAGGCCCAAATAGGCCAAAAACCTCTAGCAACCGCAATTGGTGTGGGTCGTACTGTCTAGCGTGAGCCGTACTATCTGACATGATCCATGGTGGAGGCTCTTGGAACATGTCGTGTTGCCTAGCATGGGCTGTGCTGACTCTTTCTGGAATTGGCCCTAGTGGCCGGTGTGGACCGTCGGCTAGACCTCTTGCACCCTACTTTGTTTCCCTCGTTCGTTGGCTGGAAGCACTTCTTGGTCAGTTTAAGGGCGCGTGTCATTTGAGTTCCAGCGGGCCGCCGACTGGGAGTCATTTTCTGAGCAAAATGGTGGCTGGCCGTGTCATTGTTTGCATCCTATTGTTTGGTATTCACATTTTTGGAGATGAAATGACATGGACCGTGTACAATGACATGGTTTGTGTCCATACTTAGCCTCACGAAGGATTGGGGGTGACATGGGTCATGTTGCACCAAAAGGTTCATGCCAAAGGGTTGTGGCACAGCCGTGCTGGTCCAAACGGCTCCTTCTGAGTGGTGATATTCATGCTGGAGGGCCTTGAAATGATTTTTTGCTTCGTGCTAGCGGTCTAGGCACGAGGCTGGCCAGTCCTCCTTTCGAAATTTATTTGCACCGCTACGGATGAACCACTGCTCAGATTTGACAGTTCTAATAGTCTATTTTATAGTACTTAAGAAGACAAATCCAATGGAATAACCCATATACACTTTTTTCTTTTCGGATAATTCCCAAAAACTCTGTACAATTCTAGAATTACAATTCACCCGCTTCTTTGTTTTCCTTTTTTGAACCTTCTATCTTCTACCACGTTTTGACCCGTGACCTTTAGTCCTCTTCCATCCTTGAAAATAGCCTTCTACAATATTCTACCACCCTTGTTGATGGTCTTCTATAAACAATGTCGAAGTGTTCACGAGCAACCTACTAATAAGCTAAGAAAAGAATATATAGGCACTTGTGAGGACATAGTGTTCATTAGATCCAATTAAGTCTACAAAACTCAATATTTAGATAAGAAATCCAACAATGACCATCTAAACCCTTTGTAATGTAAACCTAACCAAAACTAGAAATCAACCAAACAAAACATAATAACAAACATGTTAAATGCATTTGTTAAAGATGCATAAAGGTGCACATCATTATATTAGGAAATGGATTGAAGATAATGTTCTTAATCATATTGCAAATGAGACACATTCTAGAACTTTGTGCGATAAGTTGAATACCTTTTATTCTTCTAATACTGGCAATAATAAATTGTACATGTTGAACCAAATATGCAATTTCAAGTATAGGGAAGGTGCTTCATTTTCTGATCATGTGAATGATTTTCAGGGTATTTTTATCAGTTTTCTGGTTTAACGTTACATTTGAAGATGAGGTGCAAAATTTATTTCTGCTTAATACTCTACCTGATTCTCAGGATAACTTGAAGGTTTCTTTGTAAAATTTTGTTCCTAGAAGTAGTATTACCTTTGATTGCATTAAAAGTGGCATTATTAATTAAGAGATGAGGAAGAAGTCCCAAGCTTCATTGTCGCGCTCAGATATTGTGTATGTTGAAGATAAGGGCACAAGAAAGAGCAAGTATCAAGGAAAGAGCAAGATAAAAGAAGAAGCAAGTTGAGATCATGGTATAAGAATGTCACTTGTCATCATTGTGGTAAACTTGGGCATTTTGAGAAAAATGATTTCAGGTTGAAAATGAGAAGAAAATGGTGATGGTGAATCGAATGATGAGAGCAGTTCTATGTGTGCCATTTCTTCGATTGGTGATCTTCTTATTTCTTGTTGATGATTATGTTATCAACCTTGTTCAGTTGGAGTTCAGTTGGGTTGTTAATAGTGAAGATATTGCTCATGTCACCTCGAGGAGACAATTGCTGGTGATTTTGGAGTGTTGAAAATGGGAAACGATAATTACATAAAGATGGTTGGCATTGTAATTATCTATTTGGAAACCAAGTTGGGATCAAGGTTTGTACGTAATGATGTGAAACATGCACCGGATATTTGATATAATCTTATATCAGTTGGTTGCATTGATGAAGATGGTTGCCTTAGTTCCATAGGTAATAGCCATTGAAAACTCACTAAGGGTTCTTTAGTTTTGGCTCAAGAAAAAAAGCACAAAAACTTGTATGTCATGGAGGCTTCGATTTTGGGTAGCTCAATTAATGTGGTTGGAAATGATGTCTTGCAACAATTTTGAAATCGGAGGCTTATTCAGATGAGCGAGAAAGGAATTGAATGTTTGGCTAATAAGAATCTCCTTTCAGGCATGAAATATGAGAAGATGAAGAGCTTGATCATTGTTTGGCTGGGAAGTAAAACACGGTATCCTTCAAAAGTCATTCTCCTTCAATGAAGTCAGAGTTGTTGTAGCTCATGCATTCTGATGTTTGTGTCTCTTTCAAGGTACGATCTCATGGTTGTGAGCTTTATTTTTTACCTTTATTAAAGATTGTTCTAGGAAGATTGGGTTTATGGGTTGAAGTTCAAGGACCAGGTGCTAGAGAAATTCAAGGAATTTCATGCCTTAGTGGAGAGGCAAACTCGCAAGAAGTTGAAGGCCATTTGTTCTGAAAATGGTGGTGAGTATTGTGGTCCATTTGATTCTTATTTTAAGGTTCGTGGTATTCGACATCAGAAAACTCCTCCCGAGACTCCTTGGTTCAATGATTTTTCAGAGAGGATGATTAGAACTTATATTGAGAGAGTTATATGCTTACTTTCATAATCAAAGTTTCCTAATTTTTTTAGGCCAAGGCTTTGAGTACTGGTGCATATGTGATTAATCTGTTTCTTGATATTGATTTGGACATTGTTGTTCCTAAAAGAGTATGTTTTGGTAGAGATGTTTTCAATGACCATCTTCAATTCTTTGGTTGTAAAGCTTCTTTGCACAGTCCAAAACATGAAAGGTCCAAGTTAGATGTGAAGGTAAGACAATGTATCTTTATTGGTTATGGTCTTGATGACTTTGGCTGTAGGCTTTATGATCCAGTTGAGAAGAAGCTAGCCAGAAGTCGAGATGTGGTATTCGTTGAAGATCAAACCATTTAAGATATTGGAAATGCTCAAAAGGTAAGCTCTGAAAGTTTTGAGTACTTGATTGATATTGATCCAACTCAAGTGGACCGTGAAGGGGAACATGTGCTTCATGAAGTCCCCGATGATAATTATGAAGATAAGAATCAAGGTTGAGATAATCCTCATTTGAATAATGGTGAAAATGTTGAGGAAAAGGTCATTGTAAAACTTACAATTGATCTTAGGAGGTCTAAACATGCAAAAGGATCTTAATCTCTTTTATCTTCAACGATTTTATTTTTTCTAAATAATGGGGGAGAACCCAAATGTTATGATTAAGTTGTAAAGATGGTGATAAATCCAAGTGGATTGAAGCCATGAATGATGAGATAAAGTCCCTAATAAAAAACAATACATGTGATGTTGTTGAGTTACCTAAAGGTAAGAGAGATTTGAAAAATTGGTTGGTTTATAGATTGAAGCATGATGACAAGTCTATAATTCAACATTATAAAGCTCAGTTGGTTGTTAAGGGCTCCAGTCAGAGAAAAATAATGGATTTTTATGAGATTTTCACTCCCGTTGTGAAGATGACTTCCATCAGAGTTGTGTTGGGTTTGGCTGTAAGCCATAACTTAGAGATTGAATAGATGGATGTGAAGACTTGTTTTCTTAATGGTGACTTGAATGAGGAGATGTACATAGAGCAACCCGAAGACTTCAAGGTGAAAGGGAAGGAGAATTTTGTGTGTAGGTTGAGAAAGAGTTTGTATGAATTAAAGAAAGTGCCTCGAAAATGGTAAAAAAAAGCTTGATTTTATGGTGAAGAAGTTTGCCTACAAGAAGACTAATTCTAACTATTGTAATCTTGTACGAAAATTCTCTGAGAAATATTTCATCATTTTATTGCTCTATGTGGATGATATGCTTATTGTTGGTCAGATTTCTTCTAGGAATAACATGTTGAAGCAAGAGTTGAGAAAGTTCTTCGGGATAAAGGATTTGGGTACAGAGAGGCAAATATTTGGCATGAAGATTACTCATGACATAGCGGGTAGGAAATTGTGGCTATCTAAGAAAAAGTATGTTGAGAAGGTTCTTCAAAGATTTTGAATGGATGAAGCTAAACCTGTGAGTACACCTTTGGCTTCTCATTTTAATTTTTATTACAAGTCTTCTAATGATGATGAATGGAAAGATTATATGAAGAATATTCCCTATGCCTTGGTTGTTGGTACCTTTATGTATGCTATGGTGTGTACATGGCCTTATTTAGCTCATGCAGTTGGTGTGGTCAGTCTTCCTTCCTAATCCCACGATGGTACATTGGGATAATGTGAAGTGGATTTTGAGATATCTCCATGGCACTACAGATTTATCACTTTGCTTTGGAAGCAGGGAGCATATTCTTATTTGCTACTGTGATTTTGATTTGGTGGGTGATGATACGTGTAATCTACTTCAGGTTATTTGACTACCTTTCCAGGGGGGCTGTGAGTTGGAAATAAAGATTGCAAAAGTGCATTATCTTTTCTACCAGTGAATGTGAGTATGTTGCAGGTGTTGAAGCGGGCAAAGAGCTTGTGGGGATGAATATATTTCTTTGTGAACTCTTCTATAAACAAGAGAGGTTTGTCTTGATTTGATAGTCAAAGTACGATTCATCTTGGTAAGCATCCTATTTCTCATGGTAGGACAAAGTATATTGATGCTCGGTATCATTGGATACGTGATAATGTGGAGTCTAAGGTGTTTGAACTTGAGAAGGTTAACATGGATGACAATGGTTCAGACATTTTCACTAAGGTGTTACCGAGAGGCAAGTTTGAAGTTTGAAAATATATATCTAGTTTGGAAATTTTATTCACATAATCAGAAAGGGGGAGAATTGTTGGATTTTTCCTATTATGTGAGGAAATTAGTCCCAAAATTTTGTGGAATTTTTCCCATTAAAATGAGTAATTTCGGTCATTTTAGCAAACCTTTGACTGTCTTTGGTTCAATTGGGAGGAACAACAAGAGAGGGAGAGAAAAAGACATAAATTTGGGTGAAATAGGATTTTCGAGTTCAAGTGTGTAGTTTCGGTAGATCTACTATTTCTCACAATCTGACTGTAGGATTTTTCCAAAACTTTGGACAAGTGTTTTCATACCATGTAGTTAGTTTCTTAACAGTGGATATCGGATTTCAAGGTATGGAAGTGACTCATTCGCCCTCGTGAAGTAGCTCGGAAAAATTGTTTATTTCTTTTCCTATTGTTGTTTGTACCTTCATTATTGTAGTGGTTATTGATTCTATCTTTGTTGAGAGAAGCTTGTTATATTAGTAGCTAGTTGTTGACGGTCTTGTAACACTCTTGGTTGATTAATGAAGATGGTTGATGTGGGCAGGTTGACTCCGTGATTTTTACCCTTCTCATTGGAGGGATTTTCTAGATAAATGCTTGTGTCTTGTGTGTTTGGTTTGTTGTTTATGTTGCCATTATTTTGATAATGTTGCTCCTCAAAAATTGGAGAAAATAGGGACGGATAGTTCTAGCCATCTTTCCATCAGTGACTAGTCGGTAAAAGTGAATAAGAGGCACTAAACCTTCAGAGGAAAGCTAAGGACAGAGACTTTGAGATAGGCAGCTTTGGAAGGTTTATTTTGTTGATGAAAAAGGAACAAAGAAGTTTGGAAAGGGAGTGGAGAGGAGGGAAGAGGGAGGATGTACAAAGACAATGGGGGTGGGTTTGGGGTTGAGCGGCTGCGGCCTCCCCTTAGTTTAATTTAGTTACGGGTTTTTATTTTGTGGGAGTTTATGTAGAGAGAGAATGAAGGTGGTTCGACACTTTCTTTCCCTCTCACATTATATCACATCTTTTTCAATCAAACTAATGAATTCCTCGTTTGACAAATCTTTCCCATTTCCCTCTAAATTACACGGCATGTTTAGGAGGGTGTTTGACACCAACAACATAACTTATTATTCTGCAATTAATAGAATTAGTTCAAGTGCCATGAGTAGGAGATGATGGTTATGTTGTGTGACGCAATTTGGACTCAAAGGAACATAAATAATTGTAGAGCCACTCGAATGAAGATTGTAGAGCCGACGTTTGTGGGTGATTCTCCAAGCTTCATCCAATGGTTCAAGAAGATTATGAAGTTGAGATGTCCGTAACAATGGTAGTTCGAAAGATACAAAATCTAATTGTGGTTATGCAAAAACTAGTATAGCATTGTATTTTTGAATGGGAACATGTTCGACTTTCTTATTGTCAAATGATACTGGACATTTTCCAGTACCATGAATTGATAAGTTATGCTTTCTTTAAAAAAAAGTTCTAGTTCGATTACCATACACGTTCAACTTTGTGTCATTCAACTAATAATGAAGATAAGGCAAAAGAGACCAAACCAGCAACCCCAAACTATCAATTTTTCTCTTAAACTCTAGAGGAAACCATTAAACACTTCCTCAACTAATATACATGACCTATATCCTGAAAAAACATAACAATAGAAACTCACCATTCAGCTTCTTTCGCCTCTTTACCCGCTCCTTCACCACCAACTAATCACCAAAGCACAATTCAGCTAATAATTTTGACATACTACAACATGGCCAATCTTTATCGTTCAAATTCATGTGGTCTACCCCAAATAATAAGAAAACCACAAAAATATGGAAAAGAATAAACGAAACCCAACAAATAGCAATAAAAAATTCTTTTGTACAAATAGGGAATGGGGAAAGCTCTTTCTGACACTCTAACTGGACTAAAATAGGTCCATTATCCCATTTCTGGAATGCAGAAACTATACATGATCTTGATCTCTCTATTTCAGAATTTTTTTAAAGAACAGAAACCTTCATATCAATAAAATAAAATCAGGTTTTCAAAATCAAATCATAACTAAACTAGAAAAAAGATATGATATCTTCTTGATTACAAAGATACTCTAATATTAAAACCAACTAAAAGTGGGCTATTTACACTAAAATCTACCTATGAATTGATTAGACACAAGAAAATCAAGGTTCCATCTTTTAAATACCTTGGTCTAATCTCATACGAAAGAAAATTAGTGTACAAAACTGGAGGTTGCTAAATAGAATAATCCATATGCCTGATGTGTTAGAGGACTTATCTTTTAACTTACCATCAGTTCGTTGTTTATGCAAAAATAATTTTGAAGCAATACATCATTTCTTTTAACTATTGCTCAGAATTTGTTTTTTTTAAACAATTCTTTAGAACAAGTTTTTAATCTGGAACACATTGAAAACACATTTCCTTGGGATAGGATTTTCCACCATTCGAATATTAAACACCATGCATCCATTTCTCTAGTTAAAATTTTACCAAGTATAGTGATTTGGTAAACATGGTGTTCAAGAAATAATATTTCTTTGAGGGAATAAAACCAAACTGTAATAACATAATATCCTAAATTTTGAACTAATTAAATACCATCATCTTAGTTCAGAAAATAGACCTCTACTGGGATCTTTCCTCTGTCAATCCAAACCTTCTTAAGAACTGATTAAACAAGGAAAAAACCAAAAAACAGATCATAACATGGAAACATCCTAAAACCATAAAAATGAATACATATGATTCTATTTTGAACAATTAATGGTAGGCTGGTGCAGGTATTGTTTTCAGAAATAATGCAGAAAAACATCTACTTTTTCCATCGATATGTTTTCAACAATGCTCAAGGTTACAAGCAGAAGCTGAAGCTATGCTTATTGGGTTACAACTGGTTGAACAACAAGGGTACTTCACACTAGAGATTCAAAACAGAATCTCTCATACTTCTCAAGATTATTCGAAGAGAGTTCAAGATCCCATGGAGTTGTTGCAAAGAAGTTTGACATATGTTGAGTTTGCTCAAGAAATTAGACCAAACAATCAGCAGCGGAACTAGGGGGGCGAGCCAGGGCACCCCCCCCAAACTCC
>JAULKM010166353.1:0-16023 GCA_032355605.1 Rubia tinctorum | reverse complement strand
ACACTCGATAAAACTCCCTTTTCTCTGTGGACGACCCCGACTTGCCACTATCTACTTTCTAGTAGTATAGCTGCAATAAGGGCATATAAATACTATCTTTGAGAGGCACGACGACGACCTCCCACATGCCTTCAGACTCTGCCCACTTCCAGATTTAAATAGGGCATTTAAAGTAGCCCAGCACAATTGCTTTCGTCAAGTAGGCACCGGTAAGTGGGTTCTGTACTGATGCTAAAAACCCCGAACACTGTAAGTTTCATCAACAATACTTCGTTTCATCATTAATCCTCTCTTTCGATATAGACATCAACATAAAATACCATCAAATATCAAGTTGACTTCTAATACGCTTCAAGGTAATATCATCTTTTAAATTTTCCCTTGTTATGATCTCATATAATGGAATCTTGTACTTGGCAATGAATAGATAATGAGTGGTCTTTACTAATACTCCAAACTTAAACATGGTTTGTGTTTCCTTCAGTTATGGTTCTAATTTGAACCGATTGTGATTCTGTGTATGTCTTGTGCATATTAGATGATTATTGTATGGATTATCGGATTATCATGTTATTAGAAGTCTTTATAATTTGTAGTACATTGTTTTTCATGCAATGTGTATGATAAAATGCTTCTATGTACAATTAAGTTTATGGCCCCCAAAACTCCAAGTAAGAGGCCTAGGAAAGAAGGATTTTCTTCACTGGTAAGTGGATATCAATTGAACAAATTAAAGGATAGGTTTATGTCCGATGAGGCCTTGTTGTTAATGCAAAATTATTGGTTGCGGAAGCATTATCCTGAAAGGGGAGTAGAATCATATCCACCTTTTGTTGAAACCATTAAGCAATTGGGATGTGAAACACTTTGTGCAACTCCACCCGCCTTGAACCTGACAATCGTCAGAGAGTTCTAAGCAAACATGCAGTGTCAATTGAGCTCTGAAACGGTATTATGTCATGGGAAATTAGTCCCCCTTTCTCCAAGCATTATCATTGAACTGTACGGATTGCCTAATGTACCAAAGGAGAAGGAGGACCTGCATACAATATTCAAAGGTGATGGCAGTGATTTGGACATTGATCATTATAAAAGAATCGTACAGTTCATCATAAGGGAAGACACGAATGTTGACACTATAGTGTTTCTTGGTTGGTCGAAAATTCTAAAGAAATTACTTACACCGGAAATGAATGAGTGGTATCATCTTGTAGCATGCTGTATTGACCTAGTTACCATGAACACAGAAGTACACAAGTGTCAGATATTGTTTTTGTATGAAATTAAAAATAAGTTTCGTTGGAATGTTGAGGTAGCAATGTATCGGAATCTAAAACGGGACAATGACAAGACAAGACCCTATGCATTCAGCAGCCTCATTTCTTTACTGTGTTAAAAGGTGGGGGTACCGAACTATGACAATGACACATTTGTCCATCCAATGGCACCAATCTCTGTAGATACATTTTGCAAGGTCGGACCAATGTCATCTGCCCCATCCATTGAGAGGAGGGTTTCGACATTGGAAGCGGGCCTTCAAATTTTGCAATTGAATTGAAAATGCAACGAAAATGGTTTGACCATATGGGGAAAATTATGAGCTACCAATTCCCAGAAGCTGTTAATGCAGTTAGGCATTTCCCATCGTTTGGAGACAATAAGGACACGCAGAACATTCATGTGGGATCTACGTCACAGGACTTGGAAAACACAGTTTCGTTTGAGGAAGGGGAACCGTTTTTGAATTACTTTTCGTGAATTTTAAAGATTACGTTATGTTGTTATTTCTTAATTCCCATGATGTTTTTGGACAAACTCTGTAGCAGACATACCTTAATTCTCATGAGGTTAGTGGACAAACTATGTAGTAGATTTTTAAATATTACGTTATGTTGTTATTTCTTAATTTAATGTTGGTTGAACGGGTAAAATTTTATGAGCACCGGTACATGTTCAGTGCTCAAACACAAAGGCACCGGTACAAATGATCAAATGCACCGGTTTGATAATATAAGCTGCTGTATTAACCACTATTTGCACTATGATTTCATTTTTCCAAAAAGAAAATTAGCAATAAAATTACTAACATTGAAATCAAAGTTGATAAACCTACAATGTCAAAAACCATGTACTTTGGAGTAATGCTCCTTGTGTAAACAAACGTAGGGGCCACAGTGACATTTAATAAGAATTAGGTGTACTGATCCAAGTCTTCAAACAAGGCACTTTCCATATCACAACCATGTCCTACACATATTTGAGCTCCCAACATATTGAATTTTGTATTTGCAAACCCAATTTCAGATTTCGATAGTTCCAAGAATCTTGGAGGGACTAAACTGCAAAAAGTAAAAGTTTGGTCATGACTTCAAATTGAATTTTGCTTGAAGTTAATCGAACATTTGACCATCCTAATGTATTTTCCAAGATAACCACAAAGTTTGTATCACTTATCGGTCGCGAATAAGTCTTCTCTAACAATCTAGAAATCTCTCCATTACCACTGGATAAGCGTATGCCATTTACTCTGGACCGTATACTAGTATTTTTCCTCAAATGACTTACAATGATGTTCTATCTTTGTTCACTATAAATATTCCATGAAATTTAATTTCATGTGCATGCGAGCAACAGAATGAGGTGTATTGAATATAACCATAAGATGGACTTATTTGTAATTATTTGTAATTTAATTATGTAACACACATTTGACCAACCAACCCCGTAAATATGTCCATATTCAATGCATAAATCATTTTTTGCTAAAGATAAGGTAATTAGTGGCCATATAAATGTGTTCAAACTTTTGGACTATAACAAAATAATTAAAAGTTGAATTTTACATTTGAGCACCGGTATCTGAAACTTTATTCCGGTGCTAGTTTAAGGCGGGGGAAACAAAATTGTTTAAATATTCTAAAATCATATGGCGGGAAAATGAAAACAAAGGGGCACCGGTATGTTATATAATGAGCACCGGTTTACTTACCGGTGCTCAACAGTTAGAAAAAAAAGTCTTTGCTCTTTGTCTAAATCTAGAATCAAATTCAGCATTTAAAGCAACCTCAATCAGCTACTTTTTATAACTTAGGAGTCGGTATGATAATTATATGGCACTGGTTTCCATACCGGTGCTCAAAACTTAGAAAAAAAAACCTTTGCTCTCTATCCAAATCCATAATCAAATTCGGCATTTAAAGCAGCCCCACACAACTTCTTTTTATAACTTAGGAACCAGTATGATAATTATATGACACCGGTTTCCATACCGGTTCTCAACACTTAGGGAAAAAAACCTTTGCTCTCTGTCCAATTCCATAATTAAATTAGGCATTTAAAATAGCCTTACGCAGTTACTTTTCATATTATAGACACCGGTATGTCAATTATATGGCACTGGTTTCCATCCCGGTGCTCAACACTTAGAAAAAATAATAAGGCTTTGCTCTCTGTCTAATTTTAGAATTAAATTGGGCATTTAAAGCAATTTCATGCAGCTGCTTTTCATATTATAGGCACCAATATGTCAATTATATGGCACTGGTTTCCATATCGGTGCTCAACACTTAGAAAAAAACCTTTGCTCTCTGTTCATTTCCAGATTTAAATTGGGCATTTAAAGCAATCTCACGCAGCTGTTTTTTGGTTAATGACACTGGTAAGTTTTAATAAAGGCACCGGTATTTATATTGGTGCTAATGTTCTAATTATATATATTAAACTATTAGCACCGACATACTTCACTTATATAGGTGCCTATGTTCAATATATATAAAGCCTAGAAGTCAAACCGACGTCAGTTGCAACTTCAACGACGGTAGTTTCGCTACACATGCCGCCATTAACACCATTACTCCCATGCATAACCCAAGTCATTAAGCCAATTTTATAACTACATCCTCTTCCCAATAACTCCATCGTTTTCCCCATACCTCCATTACCCTATAACTTCATCCGTCCGGCTGTTGCAAACGTGCTCCACCTTGGACTGTGGACCCAGAGACCTTCTCCTCCGACCGTGCTCCGTCACGTAACCGACATCTTCTCCTCCGACCGTGCTCTACCCCATTTTTTGTGCGCCATCGCTTAGGAAAGTCGTCGCCGATTGATTCATACTCCGCCTAATAGCAGTGGTGCTCCGCCATATGCAAGGTTTGTTTCCATTGTACATTGTGGATAAAATTGTGAATTCGACACTACATTGTGAAAATTGGAGGATTGATGTGCTAGATTATTTATGTTTGATATGGTTTAATATTTTTCAACTTTATGGATGTCATTGTTATGAAGTATGGTTATGTCTTTACATTTGCATTGTCGATGTAGTTTTTTGTTATGCCTCTACATTTGAAATAATTTGTTGTGAAAATTAAAGGCTTGGGGTGGTAGATTGATTGGGTTTGATGTGGCACCCGAATGCCGATTTTTAGTGTTTGTTAATATCATGCATGTCGTTGTTTCGAAGTGTGATTAAAGTTTATTGTTATGCCTTTACATTTTCATTGTGGATGAAGTTTGTCGTTATGCCTTTTTAATCGATATAATTGATTGTGAAAATTAAAGGCGTGAGGTGGAAGATTGATTAGGTTTGATGTGCCACTTGGAATGTTATGAAGTTTGAATTATTGATAGACTTGGTATTCAAACATGTTAACTTCGTTTGTGATCATTGTAGATGTCCCCCAAGGGAAATAAAATCACTGCTGCGACCAAGAGATAGAAGGAGGTTGCACCACCCAAAATTAATGAACCGGTCGAGTCCGCCACACCCGTCATTTCCCCAGCTATACAATTTGAGGAAACCAATGAGGAAAACGATGCAGTGTCGTCCTCATCGGATGAAGAGCATTCGGCCAAAAAGGGTCCCAAGAAGAAGGTTGGGACAAAAGATGTGTCCAAGGCTGGGGGGAAGCATGACAATGCCTTCGACAAATTTGAGATTCGATCTTGGTGCAAAGAGCGGGGTACAACCACATGCCAATCGGTGATGCTCACGAAAGAGAGGATCTGGTGCCGGTGTCGTTTAGTCTATCAAACATGGTCTGCACAAAGAATTGGACCGCGTGGACTTCATATTGTAACTATGCATTCCAGCGACGAATCAAGTTCGAGACACATAGACACTGGAATAACGTACCCACTGAACCAATGAGGAGGCTTGGAAGGCTATCTTGGTAAGTTTATTTCATGATAGAGGTTATATTTTTCAAATATTAATATTACCTAAGTTTATTACCAAATACGTGCATAAAAAATAGTAGCTAGTGTCACTTATTTTGTAAATTCAAATGCAGGCAAGCTTCAAGTTTGAGCAGAAATTGACCCCTGGATAGCTTCAAAAGTTGAAGGAGTTTGTATATGTTGCAGCGGGCAACGCCCATCAGAATTGGAAATAAAAAATTTCCAAACAATACATTAAGCAGGTGGAAGACGACACTAACAAGAAGGAGACAAATCCGTGGGAGAAGTACAAATGGATGAAGGAAGAGGAGTGGCACATATTCTACAAGATGGGTACTACACTCAAATTTAAGGTAACATATTTATTAACATCCATGTCTCCAAAGTTCAATTTCATTATTAGTTACTTTTATCAGTTACAAAATACTAAGTGAATTATTTTCAATATGTATAGAAAATTAGTGTGACGGCTAGTGACCAATCAAGGAAAAAAGTTTACACACATCGGACTGGAAGAAGCGGTCACCCGGTTACTCGGGAAAGGATAATTGCTGAAAAAAGAAGAAGAGCAAGCAAAACTAGATGCCCAGGGCTTGACTGGGGAGGAAATTGAGCAGGAGATTGGGAACATGGACTTCACTGCGAACAGATCATTGGTCTACCTCGAGTCCACCAACCTGGCAGAAGACCACATATAATGACCCTGGAGGCCAGAGCCATCGCTGAAGATATTGTAAGTATTTTCAAATGATTGGTCATTTTAAAGTTTATATTCAAAATAATAATGTTTACATTTTAATTTAATTTTTAAAATTTTGATATTCATTTTTTACGAGTGATCTCAGATACAGATGAATGAGGAGACTCCTAGGGGGACATTGGTCTTGGAACCCGGGGAGGACATCCTGATAAAGGCAACTGGCAAGTTGGATCATCTAGGGAGGCATAGGGGTACTCAGACTGACCTTCCAAAAGATGTTGTTGTACCCCATTTATCCTGGATCCGGAGCAAATACGGTAGCAGCTCGTCCCCCAGCCCAACAATGAAAAAGAAGCAACCTACAGACCAATCGGTGGTGAAGGCGATGGTGGCATATCTTGACCAGCTGGTCAAGGGAATTGCAGCAGCTGGAGGGGTCCAAATTCCTGCAGGGCTCGATGATCCTAAGACATTCATTGTAAATGTGTTGGGCCAAGTCAGCGCGACACCGACCAAATCTGAGGGTGGTCAAAGCGATGAGGAGGACGATGATTAGGTAAAAAATTGGATTACAATTTCATTTTATTTGTGTCATCCCTAGTATTTAAAAATCTATTTTTATATATTTTCTAACAAATATAGTGTTGTGCTACAATGCATGACAGAATGGGGAGCGAGTTTGTTTGTTCGTGAAGCAACTAGACGGGTCCAGGGCCATGGGGTCGAAAGGCTTTCTCTAGAAAAACCATCACACCCGTACATCAGCAAATGTAGTTACTTGTGTCCAAGTTTGTGACCCTGTGTTACATGCTAGAGCGGGATTGCCCTCCGCCAACCACAGAGTCGTCGATGTTGGGGAGGCAGTTGGCCATGTCGTGGACTGGCCCTTGACTTTGATCGACTAGGATTTGGATACCCCAACTGAGCAGGAGAAGGAGAAGGAGGTTGCTCTCAATGAAGACTCAGATAAGGAATGAGATTTCCTAGATGTTCCCGACGAGAAGGTATTTCAATTAAATTTTTATGCACATATTTTTAATATGGTAAATATTCAAAGTGTTGAAATGCTAATAGAGAAATTACATTGTTTCCTTGTCAATTCTTCATCGACGCAGCCATCCGGTTAGACAACTAGTTACAGGCCGAGCAAAGAAATTTTCAAGATGTCACTCGTGCCGCTGAAATCGGTAATTCTATGAAATCGTGTTACTATTCAATTCAGACAAGTTTCTTATGCTTAATACATATTTTTAACGCCCCAAATGCATATTTTAAACCGCCACAATTTGACAGAGTATCCAATGATGAGAGAGTTCATCAACCATTGCAATGAGGTGGAGACTAAAATGAATGCTACCAGGAGGGTTATGAATTTCACCAAGTTTCCTGTACCCACATTTGCTCCACCACACAAATATGGCCTTGACATCGAGCAAATGTTGGAGTTTGGAGGAAAACTCAGAAATTATCATAACATGACATGGATCTCAAACTCCCAACTAGATTTGTGGATGTGGTAAGTTCAAAATTGATCAATTTCCATTTTCTGTTACATAAAATAGCGATGACATAAATTGACTTGTACGCTAACAAGCACATGTGGAGTAAAGTGGAGGGCACGAACAAGGGGAGAATCCAATTATGTGTCGCAAACACTGGAAGAAATGACACCGGTCATGAGAAGGATGACATCAAAAGCCAACTCAGCCTCATCTGGTAAACCGTGGTTGCATTGGACGCCGACATTTTTGTGGTGCTCTACCTCAAGAGGTCAGACACATTACATTAGTGTTAACATACTATAGTAAAATTCACCTGAGATATTAATTTGTTAAATGCTAACACGGGTCATATTGGTTCCTCATCTTCATTTGTCCCGGTACAAATGATATCTTCACATTGGACACACTCACATGCGGTATAAAGTCTGGCGATTACGTCGGTACCCAAGTTCTTGCCAGGTATTAATATTCATTAAATTAGACTTCATTCTTTCCATTAAATTTTCTAAGTTCATTTCGTAAATTAAATTTAACCAGGCTTGCATGTCAATATGAGCGAGTGAAGAGGAAGAATGATTTCTCAGCTAATTACAGCTGGAAGATAGCAAACATCAACGTAAGTATTCACCATAAAACTTTAAACATACTTTATAGTTTTCTTTCTCACCTTACATTGATGATGCATTATGTATTTTCGTATTGCATCTTAGCACCGAGAAGAAGGAGGTAGCTGGGAGTGCGGCTACTATGTCATGCTATTCCTGGAGGAGCTGGCCATGGAGACAAGTTCAATTAATCCACTTGAGGTACGAATAAAAAACTGAACAAATAACAACAGTTTTGCATACTAACTAATATTTAATCGAATCGAATCGCAGGTTTTTCCAGAATACCAAGGGTAATACCATGCCTACGAAGTCCAAGGAGTGGCGAACAGGTGGTACGAGGCATGGCTTATTGATTATGCAAACAAGACAAAAAAAGACCCACGAGATTCTAATTGAATGTTATGTTTGGATGAGTGATGCGAGTATATGTATTAACAGTGATATCATGCTTTCTTTTATTTTATCATTTCTCTATTCATTTTTTCTTCAATGGAAAATTTACAATTTCTTAAACAGTTTTATGGGAATAAATATAATCCATTTTACCCGAGGTTGATCCGAGATGGTGCCCAAATTCAAAAATGAACCTGTCCAATTTTTTAAACTGAGCATCAGTCATTTCTTTAATTTACCGGTGCTATAACTTGTAACACACTGTAGATTGATCTGATACCGGTGCTACTATTAAATTTTATATCGATGCTGAAAAACATACTACTTACTAGAAAACATAAACACCGGAACAACAAAACTACCGGTGCCAAAATAAACAAGCCGATGTTGAATACATAAGCACTGGCATTTAATTGGGGTACCGGTGCCCATTCTCTGCATATGCTGATGCATCTTTGAGCATCGGTATGGATAAGATTTAGTATCGGTACAGGTCATAACGTTACCCGATAACTTGAAATGGTCATTCCCTTTCTGAACACCGATAATTTTTTAGCACCGGTTCTTTTTCAAACGGTGCTCAATTCCTAGCATCGGTATGTTGTACCAGTGCTCTAAACTCTCCAAATTTGCACCGGTATAACATGCGAAAAAATATCTGTGCGATTGTGACGTACAACCGGTGCGACTATATGTTAGGGCGGATGTACTAGTTGATAAGAATTCAACAATTGTACTTTGAAAGAAATTCCTCCCACACAACACACACTATGAAGCAGGAACGGAACGGAACTGAACAAAGAACGGAGTGGTGTTTGGTCTTTTAGATAGGTTTTTGCTTGACATATTTGGCAAATGGCAATTGGCAAATGGCAAATGGCAAATGGCAAATGGCAAATGGCAAATGGCAAATGGCAAATGGCAAATGGCATATGGAAGCTAAATTAATCGCTTGTTTCTTTTGCTGCCACACATTACTTGCCTTCTTCAATTAATAAAAAATATACTACTAATACACAACTAATGCCGGCTCACCGAAAAGTTCATATTTCCTCTATCTCAAATTAAACTATGCATTTATTATTTGACAGTCACTACTATTAAACTTTGTCACATGTTTAATTAAATATATAAATTAATAATATTATCACATGTGATATTGTTTTATTCATCATAGTAAGTAGTTTTAAAATATCAACATTTTATTTTTCATTATTATGCGTAGTTAAATATATTAACATTCAAATATTTTTTTTTAAAAATCATGTAAAACATTTTTTGAACTTTAGCATGGGATAAAAGGAATATTATCTTTTTACACAAATGTATATGGATGCTGATGTGACCAAATTTCAGCGGAGGAGGATTGAGAAACTAAGGATTTGTTAACTTATGTTGTGCTCCGTTTCAAGTACTCACTCTCTTCGTTTTACATTTGGTTTATTTTTCTTATTTGTTATATATTTTTAAAATTATTTGACTAACGTTAGATAATTATAATAAAAGTAGTTTCAATAACTTTTAAGTCAAATTATAATCATTTATATATTGCGATACATTTTAAAGTTTTTCAAAGTTATAAGAATTTTGTTGTAATAAATAAAAACATACATCAAATCACTCAATTAGTTACATCAGTTATAAAATGACCCCGTGTAACGGGTTAGTTGGTCCAAGATAAAACTTTGTACACTTTTATTTATAGTATACTAAATTTAAAGTTATTTTATATATTTATTAAACTATTTACTCTATTTATTCAATTTTTACAACATATTTTAACTTCTATAATTACAAAATATAGATTTAGTGTTGTAGTAAATTTAATCAATAGTTGAAAGAGTCCATCTCGTAAAAGATGATCTTTTCATAAATTATGGAAGAACTAAGGTTTAAACTGTAAATTAGTTGAAATCAAGATTAAAAAAAATTGAATTTCATTAATCGGGTTATAAATTTATAACTATTGCACGTTGCATAATAAATTATTAAAATTAAAATTAAAATATTTTAATTCTTTATGATTATAATTCAACCCATTTATTGTATGAATATAAAAATGCGATATTTTTCAAAACTTTGCCCAGTTTAATTCGTTTAACTCGATATTCCATGTCCTCGTTTTTCTTTTTGAGTACTATTTAGACCAGATGATCACCCCCTACATGTAGTCGTTGAAAGGTCAAGAAGGGCCAACTTTAATGTTAATTGACTATCAGTTTCAAAAATGACTAAGAGTATATTTTTTAAATCAAAGTAAATAGAGTGGAATTTTCAAACAATTTTGACAAGGACATGTTTTCTTTTGCCTAATTATTGCACAATTTTCACTTTTATCTTCTCTTTTAAATTTATTTCAGTACTTTTAATCATTCATGTTCTTCCAATTCATTTTGTTCTATATACGTGGCATCTTTTAAAATTTTGTGTTTCATGAATGACACAATCAGTTAAATAGTGGGAGTATGAAATGAATAAAGGTTAAACACAAAGATAGCCCAATGTTTTTGTAAATTTGCTTAAACAACTCTAAGTGTTTATCGAATGTGTTGGAACAACTGTAAAACATTGAATGTTACCATTATGTTCAGTTGATGTCAAAATTATGTCAAAATTGCAGCATAATTATTTTGACAAAATTGAAGAATTCAAAAATTAATTTAATACTTTCAAATATATATATACTCAATGAATAATTTATACTACTTGAACTACTGTCATTTTGACCTCTTTGTTCATTCTTATGCACTAATTCACATCAGTTCACCCTCTTTCACATATTGTAGTATAGTATAAAAAAATGGTTAAGACGAAGATATGAAACCTTCTGCTCCCTCAGTCACTAAGGTGTTCAAATTGCTCGACCCGATCTAATCGACCCGTTTTAATTCGGTCCACATGAGTTGGGTTGGGTCAAAATGGGCCAGGTCGAATTTTGACCTAAATCGACCATTTTTTACCCATTTACAATTTTGCCCAATTTTATTTTTTTAATCATAAAAAAGAATTAGTTTAATACAACATACCCACCATTAATTTATTTCATAATCAAGTTTAACATTCTTGAATTTTTTTAAAAACTAAAAATAATTTTGCAAAACTACTATTAATTATAAATAATATACTGATTAATATATGAAATATATATTCATAATTATATAAATAAATTTTAGTAAAATTATTATTTTTAATTAAAATATTAAAAGTATTCTAACTAAATAAAAATAATTTTTTTATTTATTAATAAATAACTTAATATAATATAATATGCATATTTTAAATTATAAAAAATAAATCATAATTTTATTTATTATTTACAAATTATTATATTTAAAATTTATTTATTTTATTTTAATAAATTATAAAATATTTGTTTTTTAATATGATTTTGGTCGATTCACGTCGATTTGGATCTACCCGACCTGACCCATTTGACCCAAAATTTTGGGTCAATTTGGGTCGAGACATTTGACCATCCCCGATCCATGAACACCCATATTTCTCACAGTGAAAATTGTTTGCAATCATTAGCACGTTGTTTAAGATGTATGTTTGACCGTTAATATATTTATCTACGCTTAATAACGATAAATCAAAAGGTTGATATTTATTACTTGTTACAACGAATTGAACAATATCATATACGATAATATTGTTATTCAGATATGCGATCAAATTTTGATAAATAATAATGTAAAAAATTTAGAGTACAATTTCAGTTGGAATAGAGGGAGTAAGAAACTAGACCAGTCCAATGGATGTTATAGCCCACTGACTCACACTAAGAAACTGAATGTCCAAGATGAGCCTCGCATTGATGGGCTACGGTCTGGAGGTGATCTGAAGAAGGTGGCCTACGTGAAATTATATTATTGGTAACAAGAGAGCCATATGTATCACTTTTAATTCAACATGTACACAATTAACACACACAAATACATAAATAATTATTAAAGAAATAGAGGACCGGTGATTTACCATTCGGTAAATTAATAACTGAAGAATGTTTGGATAAATCCAAGTTTCAAAAGCGTTGATACTATCCTATTTTACAAATGTACAGATATATCCATGATCAGTGTTGAATTTAAAAACTTGAATTCTACAACTGACGATTGTCATCGACTATTATTTTCAACGGGAAATTGAAAGTAACTTACATGAATTACCTCCATACTTTGGTTAGTTTCAACCACCACCGCCACCCTTTCACAATATCGCGTCACCACAACACTACACTACACCACCGCACAACCCCATCACCATTAGTTTCTTGTTTATAGCAACACCAGCTGAATTGAGAGTGTATACCTAAACCTTGGAGAAGCAAATCAAATGAAATTCTTCTCGCAAGTCAGTGTCACATTGGTGGTCGGAGAATACAAATGCAAATTCATCCCCTAAGAGGGAAAAAAAAAGTGGAGCATCATAGCTAGAACCCCTGGAATAACTATTCGGATAGAACATCGACTCGCTATTACTACTAGTATTGGCATTGGATGTCGAAGAAGAAGGCAAACTAAAACACCTGAAAGCTCAAGTCCTTAAATTCAAATTACAAAACACATTAACTGGACAGAGGAATTACAAAGAATAGAGACCATACTCTTTTGCTTATTGGCACAACAATTATTGTTCTTTTCCAAAAAGTGATGCAATTCACTCGCAAATTCCGGCGACGGTTACAAAATCAAGGTCCATATATAAATCCATGCTCTTCTTGTGCATTCAATTTTTTTTATTTTGAAAGTTGAAATTAAACCCCTTAAGGTGATATCGGTTGGTGGTGGTCCGGCGTTGAGAGAGGTAAGTGGAGAAGATCAATTTTTTTTTCTTTTTAGTTTTTCAACTTTTAATCAAAGGTTGTTTTGATCTTTTTAGCTTCTACCAATTTTGAACGACATTGACCAAAATCTCAGACAATAAAATAATTATATATGCACTTAAAAAAAGTCGAAAGCATATACTCATTTTGTCCCAACTCTATTTGCACCGTGCACTATTCATTTAGTCAAATGTTGTTAATTAGAAAAGTAAAATTCAATTAATGTATAAAATAAAGCAATGTCATTAGAATTGTGACATCTATTTTTATAATATTATTTTTTTGTCCTTTTTGAATATACACAATTAAAGATATTAATAGTCAAAAATAGTTCTGCTCAATCTAAAAAAAGTCAATTTTTACAAATAGAGTTGAATAGTTATAAAAAATTGAGGGTTATGAAACCAATTTTTTTTATATAATAACTATCCTGAGCAATCATCCTCTCCAAATGGGCCATTTTATTTTCATAGCAGTTGCAAAACTTAAGTTTATGGGCCACTGAACTAGAGTTGTAAAGGGACTACTAGCGACCTTTAGGCTCCAATAAGTAGAACCACATTAGTTTTTTCAAAATTGCTTTTTAGCCGTGTGAAAGCATCAAACCGAGACTCTCCCACTGGTAAAAATTGTTCATTTACTTTTTAAGAGTCAAATCATAAAAAATTTGACCGCAAATATAAATTAATATATAAATTATAAAAATATTATGTTAGATATTGTTAAATTTATTTTAACATTTATTTTTTAAATATTAATTTTTTATGCAACATTATTGTAGGTAACTAGAATTATATATTGTCAAACATACTCATTGAATATCATAAAAAATAAATAAGCAATTTATAATGAGATGGAGGTAGTATATTTCTTCCACTTAGAGCACATACACCGATAGAGTGGGAGAAGGAAGTTTGGCGAGTGAGAGGGTACAATGGGGGTTATGTAGATTGAGGGAGAGAGGAAGGTCATGGACACGAGGGAGGAGAGTAAAAAAAAACACACTCTTGAAAACTCTCTCATTTGTCACATGGGTGGGTCTCATGTGGTGGGTGAGATTTTAATGAGATAAATGGTATATTTTAGTCAAATGGTATTGTGTCATGTGTCTTACTGATTTGTATTTTTTACTCCAATAGATTTAAATGGATAAAACACAATTATCTCCAAAAACTAAAATTAAAAATGACACTGAAATTCTTGGGAAAAAACTCTATAAATACATTTCTCACATCTTTTCCAAGTTCTACTTTCCTCTCCTTCAATCTTACGATTTTTTTGTAGTTTGTTGGTTTAATTCGAATCGTTGAAAATGGATTCAACTAATTCAAATGTCAATAATCAACTGGCAAATGCAAATTCATCGAATTCAAGATATGTTTACGCAAATTATATTTCTATTGATATATTAAAATATATATTTTAATAAATATTTTAAGAAATATTTAAATATATGTGGAAAATAACATATACATGCATCACATTCAAAATATATATGTTGTAGTAAATACTATATTGTAGAAATATAAAAATGTGTGAAAGAAAAAGAAAATGATGTGGAGACAATAATGATGTGGAATTGAGTTATGATTGTGGAATTGAGTTATGATTGTGGAGTTAAATTGGAGACTGGAGAGGAGAGTTTTGATGAGTATAGTTGAGGAGAAAAAGTGATTATATTATTTAAAAATTAAAAAAGTGGGAGTTATGGGGAGTTATGGGGAATTATGGGGAGTTATTGAGAGTGACCATTGTAGATGCTCTTATAAGAATATTAAAAACTACTGCTACTCTTTATTAAATATTTCAGTTTTAAAATAATATACTACACCATCAAAATAATACACTAAATATATAAAACATAATTATTTTATTTTAACTTGAATATTATCTGAACGATATGAAATTTGATGTTACTATCACAATATCACAAGAATGTACTCTTCTGTTTCTCTATTATTGACACACTTCTTTTTGTGCTGTTTATTTTTTTATTGGCACACTTTCTTTTTTGGTAATATGTCTTCAATTTCATCCACTCATTCTACTTATTACATTTTACATTCAAAAAAATGTAAATTTTTTAATTTAAGTCTATGTGACTTTTTTTTAATGAGTGATGACGGTAGACCCACATAAATCAAATGAAATGATGAATTATAATCACATATTTATGGTTAAAACTAGAAAAATTAGAAATTGAAAGTTATTAATAGCACTGACGGAGGGAATATATTAGAACCATCCCGATTTCCAAGATAATCTAAGTTGCTAAAATACTTGTACAAAACAAGGAAAACAAATTTGGGATTGGGGACTTGTGAAACAACAAGGCCATGTTCTCTAGAAGTTATCTGCATTTCAGTTAAGTTTTGAAGAATATTTACGGGGTAATAATTGTGTCTTTGTATTCATGTTCTGTGATACATTATATAGTAGTACAAAAGACCTATACCAGACTAGAAAATGTATTCTAATCTAATTACAATTATAAGTAATATTACTATTCCTTAATACTCATCCTCAAGTTGGAGTATGGGGATCCGAAATGTCCAACTTGCCAAGTAAAGAATGAAACTGATGTCTTTCAAGATCCTTTGTAAATAAATCTGCAGGTTGATCAGTCGTGCGAATACGATGAGTAACAAAAGTACCAGACTGTACAAGATCACAAACAAAATGACAATCAACTTCAATATGCTTCGTACGTTCATGGAACACCGGGTTAGCCGCAATTTGGAGAGCAGACTGACTATCACAAAATAGTCGCATAGGAGTAGATTGCGCAACACCCAAGTCTTTAAGCAAAGACTT
>JAULKM010166343.1:0-16023 GCA_032355605.1 Rubia tinctorum | reverse complement strand
CATTGGATTTAACACTTTTGGGTGCAAGAAAAATAAAGAGAAGAAAGAAAAATAAGCTAGAGAAAAAGAAGGGTATTCTCTCTCTCTCTAACCTACTCTACAAGATGAAAATTGGGCATTAACTTAAACCCTAGTAGACAAGGGTCCATATATATAGTAGTAGGTAATTGTACCTTAAAAAGGGCCAATAAAATGGCCAAAAACCCTAGCAGCCGCAAATGGCATGAGGGGTGGCATTCGACACGATCTGTGTTGCCTGAGGCCCCTCATACTGGCGCAGGCCATCGGTCCTGGCATTGGCAGAGGCCTCGTACCAGTGCGGGTCGTTGGTTATGTCACGAACCACCCCCTTAATGCTAGTGTTGTTCTTGTCAATCGGCATGGGTTGTTGGCCGAAGCTCAATTTTTGCTCTTATGATTCGCATCCCGTGACGGTTGGTATGTCTCGTTGGCTGGAACCTTATTTTTCTCAGTAACATGGCATGATCTATGTAATTCTTCAGACCCCGTGGGCTGGTCTTGACATTAGTGACTTGAAATGACCATGTGAAACAGAATGATTTGCACCCATACTTAGATGGATTTTGGAGTTAAAAAAATATATGAGGCACAGGAAGCAGGGACCGGCATGGTCCGTGCTAGAGGCCTCTGGCACGGTCCGTGCTAGGTCCTCCTTCATGCTGGTTGGCTGGCCTCGTGCTGGCTCTCGTGCTTGCCTTGGCTAGTCTAGATGACTAACTTTTTTTTTCTGCTACGGAAGAACCGCTGATCTAATTTGAGAGTTATTGTAGTTGATTCTATAGCGCTCGAGACGATAAATCCAATGGTGCCAACCTCAAGGGCTAATTCTTCTCTGATCGTTCTCAAAACTCCGTGCAATCTCAGACAACACTTTCTCTGCTTCTTTTTTTGGCCTTTTTGAACTTCGAATCTGCCTTTTTCGAACTCAATTATGTCTACTACCATGCTTTAGAGTCCATACCCTCAAATCTACTGCCATCCTTGCGAATTTCTTTTGATATCTTCTACCATCCTGGCGAATGACCTTCAAATATCTTTCACCCCCTCGCGGATGGCCTACTACAAAAAGATGATAAAAAGTACTCATGAGCAACCTCATAATGAGATTAAGAAGGGAGATCTAGGTGCTCGTGAATAAAAACTGTCCATTAGCTTAGAGTAAGTTTACAAAACTCAGGATTTAGAGAGGAAGACAAAAATGGCCATTTAAACCCTTTGTCGTGTAAACCTAACTAAAACTAGCAATCAACCAAACAAAAGATGATAATAAATGTGTCAAATGCATCGGCTAACACATGCATAATGGTGCACATCAATCTCCCCACACTTAAACCTTTACCATCCTCGAATAAACAAAAACGAGAAAAGATCTAAGCGAAATATAGCATGTAAAGAGAAGATAGCCAATACATTCAACTTATTCCTAAGCTACCCTAGTTCTCCCAAAGAAGTAAAAATATCACAACTCTCACACTCCCCAAAAATGTTAAAGTAACCTAACCACCCAAAATATTGTGAAGAAAAAGGTAAGTACAAAAGATAAGTGTTGAACTAACTTACTCCCCCGAATAGTCCGCCAAAAGACATCCAAGAGCTGTTGCCAAAAAAACCACCAAGGATAATCCACAAGATCCTCAATTTGGTTGTAACCAAGGATAACTCGAGATTCTCAACTTAGCTACAACCAAGGAAAATGCTGAATGATCCTCAACATAGTTTCCATTTTCTCTGAATTTCTCTCGTTTTGCTTAGGTTCCCTTTTGGGTTTTCATCCTAGCATTCACACATGTTGAGCTCACCATCTCACCTTTTTCCACATGGCCTCTCATTTTTTGCATAGGTTTTCCAACCTATCCGGGCCTAGCCTCTCATTTTTAGCTAGGCCTTTCGACCTATCCGGGCTTTCTTCCCATTTTTGCCTAAGTTGCCCTTTCGGGTTTCCAACTTAACAGGGTATATATATGTTTCATTTTTTGAATTTTTTAAAAAACAATTTGTGTGTAGCACAAAATGCCCCAAAGTTGGGCTTCATACTACAAAAAGATAGTGAAAAAAATCACACCACCAAAGTTTCAAAACCACCCTCAAATACAGCTACCAAAAGGTGCCCCCACACCTAAAAATAATAAACAAATAAAAGTTCAACATCCAAATGAGGGAAATCGCAAAACTGGAAAAAAACACAGTCATCCAAACAATCATCCCAACAGTAAGTCAAGTCACAAATAAAGGAGATGCTACCATAGAGGTGTTCCAACTCCTCTCCCCACACTTAGTTCATGCATTGTCCCCAATGCATATAACCAAGGGAAAAGTTGGAAACACCGAGAGATGCTCAATGTCGCTTCCAACGTCTGGTCTCGTACCCCTGCCTACTCGAATTTGGATGGTAGTAGTCGTCTCCGATGCTTTATGTCCACAACCTATCATTGATCTCTCTAATTCCATCTTGTAAGTTCCCTATGTTCTCCTTCAGGTAGTGAAGCTGACCGGAAACTCTATAAAATCTCTATGTTGTGTCCCATTCATGATGATCTAACCGTGCTCCAAGTATGTCAACGTCGTGCCTGACCCTGAAGATGGAGTTCCCTTACGATTGCGCCCAGTCTGGCCCATACAGCTGATGAGTCCACGTGGGATATGAAAATGCCTACTCAAAGCCCGAGGAATCATGCTCCCAGAAGGGGCTGAACTGGGGGTGATGCCAAGGGTGGGTTTCCTTCTAAGAGTGGCTCGAAGCACTGTGCCTGTGGGGCTCAGGGCTTGGGACAGACGGGGGCCCACACCTGCTCGACTTTGAAAATTTATCATAGTGGGAGGAGATGTTATGACTGTGAGAGGTGTTAGCACCATGCTCAGCAGAATAGTAAGGCTCCTTATGAACAATAAACGGTACCAATGGGGTGGTCCTCCAAATACCTGATCGAAAGAGGGCGATAGCGCTACTGGATACTCAAAGGGAGACAGTGGCATAACCAAAAGGAATGCTGGTTGTGGTTGGTCTGGTTGATGCTCAATGGGAACAAACTGTGCGGGATGCACCAGGACCTACTCCTGATTATCCTCATCCTCATCCTCTATTTCATATTCTTCTCCCAGATAGTGCTTTCCCAAAACCACCTCTGAATCTGCATCCGGCTCGATGATAAGATTTTTCAGTTTGAACTTCTTGCTTAGAGCGATCCTCGCACGCTAGGGCAACCTCATGAACTTCTTGCCCTTGTATAAACAGAAGATAGAGTGGTTCTACTCCAGTATTAGCTTCGCACGCGGGCCTTCGACCTTGGTATGGTCGTACCCCCTTGTGCCAGTTAGGCCCATGTTAATCGGCATGGGCGGTCGGCCGACATTCCATTTTTTATCTTCTTATGCACACCCCGTGTTGTCTGGCTCATCCCGTTGGCTGGAAACTCATTTTGCTCAGTATCTTGGTGCTGGAAGTATCGTTATTCACACCCCATTAGCTGGCCTTGGCATTGGTGACTTGAAACGGTGCCGACAGGGTAAAACAAAACGGTCCTCTCACATACTTAGATGATTTTTGGAGTGAAAGGATAACTTAGGGTGCATGGCTGGTTGGAATGGGCACAATCCATGCTGGAGCTTGGCACGACTAGTGTTGGATGGAACGAGCCATGTGGAAGACTCCAGAAATAGGCCGTGTCACTTGGAATGGGCTGTGTTAGGCCTTGCCCTCGTGCTGGCCTTGTGCGGTCTGTGCCAGCCGTGACTGGTTCGGTCAGCTGACTTGTTTTCTCCGCTACAGATGAACCGTTGGTTCAATTTTAGGGTTCTTGTATTCGATTTTATAGCCTTGAGAAAACAAATCTAATGGTGCCACCCTCAAAGTATTATTCTTTTCGGATGTTTCGCATAAGTCCTTCCAACCTTAGACAACGATCCCTCCATTTCTTCTTTGGCCTTCTTGAGCTTCAAATCTGCCTTTCTTGGTCCTAATTCCATCTACCACCATCCTTTAGAGTTCGTGGCCTTCAATTTACTACCATCCACGTGAATGACCTTCAAATATCTACTATCATCCTCTCGGATGGCCTTCTACAAAAGATAATGAAAAAGTACTCACGCGCAACCTACTAATGAGATCAAAAAGGAAGATCTAGGTGCCCGTGAATATAAAGTGTCAAGTAGGTTCAATTAAATCTACAAAACTTGGGATTTAGACAAGAAAATCAATAGTGGTCATCTAAAACCTTTGTCGTGTAAATCCAACTAAAACTAGCAATCAACTAAACAAAAGATGATAATAAATGTGTCAAAGGCATCGGTTAACACATGCATAATGGTTCACATTAGTGGTCTAACCATTGTGTTCTTATTTTTGGTTCGTATCCCTTTTTTTGTAATGCATCTGGATATGGGACGTTGTGGCCTCTTTGGTTGGTAGTGCTCTTTGCTATATTCGCGACATACCAGTTAGTGGTGTTGTTGTGCTTGAGAATTTGTTCAACGGACTGACTCAGCTATATCTGTCAACAAAGTGCCAACTATGCTTTTCTTGAATTTTTTGTTTCACTGTGCTTTGTTAGCTAGATTGGATTAATCGGGTCATGTATACCACTTGACTTGTTGTTTCGTTGGCTGGGTCGTTCTAAGCGGGTCATACATACCATAAGACCTCCCAGCAACAAATGTGAGACCGATGAGCATGATGTAGTGTTTGAGGTGATGAGTGGAGAATAAAACAACATTGGTGTTTATTAGTGCACAGTGGGGTGAAACGAAGTTGAATGACTTCAGAGGCATAATATAAATGTTGAACATTCTCGTGTGATTGTTTTTATAGCCGTTGGGAGACTAATTATCACGATGTTTGGTAATTTTAGTGTGGTTGTATATCGATAGGATAAGTGGCATTTAATATCTGCATAATGTTGGGGTTGGTTATTAATGGGTCGAAACTAGGGGAATTAATGCTATATGAATTAGAGTTACTATTTTGTAATCATTACTAAGCGTGTTTCTCTCTATCAAAGTGAGATGGTTCTAATTATCTGATACACGCTAATTTTATTGCATCGAGAAGGTACTCAAACTTCTACAAGTTACATTTTTCTTCGTATTTTACGACTATACTATAGCACCAGCGGGGTCGTTCTTTTTACCAAATTACCCAAAGGGCACTTTACAAAAATAGAAATTTATAAGTTGCTCCTGTGCTCACAAGTAACCACTATAGAGTATCTAGTGGCAAGTCTGAGATCGTCCACAGAGATACTAGAATTGAAAGTTAACTGCACACAACCAATAATTGGGTGTCACTCTGATTTTGTGTCGGGAAACTGGTGATTTAAACGTAAGATTGGGGGTTTTTTTTGTTAACAACTAATGATCATGCAAACAAGAGAGATTAAACTATAATTAACTACCCTTGGTGATATTTGTATAACATGACCGATTGATGACTTTGATCTTAGATTCTATAACATGTAAGGCATATAGACCTATCTCATGCCTATGTCACATAGTGTGGACATGACTTGGAATTCCCAATGTCTATCACATAAAGGTTCTGCTCCACTTTTTGAAGCAACCACACCGCCTCCGTAAGTAGGGAAATTGTGTCGATTGAACTATATATCCACTCCTCTTTCCCCGTCAATCTCACTCACAATGCTAACAAGCCCCCTCTTAAAGGAACGAAGCTTTGCGCAGGTCGTAACCATTAGATATGAGAGTGAGAACAATACGTCCCAGGCACCCAATTATGGACACCAACCCTAGGCCTAGAGAGGTAAAGGAACTGGCATCTCGTGATAACTCTAGGGTTGAAACGACCCTAGTCTTTATACAACAACCCTAGTCACTACAAACTATTATGCTCAGTCAATCAGGGTAAGCCGAAGGTTTCCACTCATTAAGGATCAATTAGCATCCATAACATGCACTTTACTACATGACTAGCGAATTAGGTTAGAGCCTAATGATTAGGACGGTACTTTCGGGGTAGCATGCATTCACTCACCTCCCCGGTACTCTCAAACCTACAATGTCCCTAATCTAACACTAACACGATAGCCGCACGATGGTATGCTACACATGAATCTACGAGTTCATCATAGAACATATATGGCATACATCTTACAAGAATGTAAAGCATAAATCAAGCACAAATATTCATAGAACATAAGATTGGGAAATATAAGAATCTCAACAAAGTCAACATCAAGTCATGAATACAAATAATTCCCCAAGAAATAAAATACTCTAGAGACATTAAATCCAAAACAATCATTGGATTCAATGTCATAGGTAAAAACTAGAAAAATTAAATGAAGAGAGGACATAGCCTCCTCCTCTCTCTACCTACTCTTAGATCTAGGAATTAAAATGAAGTTCCACTTTTTTAATCCTAGTAGACTAGTGGTTGCTTACATAGTAGGTGAAATTGGGCCTTAGAAAAATCCAAAATGAGTAGAAACCCTAGCAGCTACGTTGGCACGGGTCATGCAATAGTGCACAACCAGCACCTCACAGCCTGCGCAAAAGCATGCAGACCTTGGACTGGAGATCATCTGCAGGAGAATAGAGAGTGTGGCCCATGCAAAAGCATTCGGGTCATGGACTGGAGATCATGTCCCGGTCTTCTGAGGGCGCAGCCCGTGCAAAAGCACGCGGGTCGCGAATTGGATTCTTTGTCTTCTTCTTCTGAGCAGGCGGCCGTGGATTGGAGTTCTGAATCTTTAACCTCAAAATGTGGGGGCCATGCAAAAGCATCCAGCCCACGCGTGGACTTAGTCTCCTCAGCAATTGGTTTTCCACAGGCCGTGCAAATGTACACGGGTCGTACCAGCCTTCATTTCTTCCCGACTTAACTCTTTTTCTTCGGTGCATCCATCTACTACCACGTGATTAGCTCGTGGCTTTCATTCTACTACCATCCTTGCGAATGACCTTCTACAATATACTATCATTCTTGCGAATGGCTTTCTAAATAGTCCAAAGTGCCAATGAGCAATCTACAAATAAAATCTCACAAAAATGAATCTAGACGCTTCTAGAGACATAGAATCCATTAGATCTAAAGTATGATACAAAATGAGGGATTTAGATATGAAAACCACAAATGGTCATCTAAACCTCTTGTATTGAAAACTCACCTAAATCTAGCAATCTACCATATAAATGATAACAAAAGATATGTTAAATGCCTTTGGAAAGAAATGCATTTGACGTCTCGTCAAATCCCCCACACTTAAACATTTACTCATCCTCGAGTAAACAGGAACAAGCAAAGATTTAAGCTTGCACTAGCATGCAAATATTTTCCCCAAAACACCCAACATTTTATTCCTAGATTAACCTAGCCCCCAAGACATAAGAATGACTCACACTCTCATATCCCAAAAACTAAAGTAATTTAAACAACCAACATGTCATTCAAAGGTGAGATTCAATCATGTGAATGTGTGAAGCTAGCTTACTCTACTAAAGAAACCACCAAAAGACAAGCCAAGAGAAGCATATAATAAGTTTCGATTTCTCTCATTTTTTTTCTAGGAGCCCTCTCGGGTTTTCATCCTTGCTTCCCACATTTTTTTCTTTTCTCGAAGCTCACATCTCACCTTTTTCCACACCATTTGGCATCTCACTTTTTCATAGATTTTTCAGCCTTTTCGGGGTCTTTCCCATTGTTGCCTAAGTTACCCTTCACGATTTTTCACTTAGCCGCATATTTTTTTTAAAATTTTTTTGTGTAGTAAAAAATGCCCCAAAGTAGGATTCATACTACATGGATAGTAAAAAAAACAAACACAAAGAAATTTTCTCTAGAATTCCTAAGTGCCTAACTACTCCCTCCCCCACATTTAAATATTGCATTGTCCGCAATGCATCATACAAAGGGTAAAAATCAAAAGTGGAGTACGGAGAATACTTAGGAACAACAATTGGCCACCCGAAGTTTGCCTTGTGTTATGAAAAACGAATCCTATGAAGAATGAGTTATATCCCAAAGATTTTCTCCTTTTTTTTCATAGAAGGAGTGGAGGAAATTTTGATTTTTGCACCAATAACGTTTGAACACGTTGACTCCTTGGACCATCCTTCGATCGAAATGTTCCCTATTAAAATAATACAAGACCAAGCGTAATCGAGTTCCACAAAAATTATATGAAAGAAAAATGAGATTAAAAAAAGAGCGAAGTGCATATATAACCCTACATATTTCACGAAAGTGCACAATAACCTTGTGATAATTGAAAGTGCAAATATAACCCTAGATAGTTAGTTTATGTGCAAATATAACCTTTTCCGATAGTTTGAGGCTGGAATAAGATGAAAAGTTGGTTTTACCCCACTGATTTTTTTATAAAAAATGAAAAATAGTGAAGTTACTATTATACCCTTTCCCTCCTTCTCCTTATGCTGCTATATCATCAAATGAGTGGAGGTGAGAGTTGAACCTAGCGGTGGCGGCGGAGGTATGGTCGAGGTGAGTTCCCGGTGGACGGCGACGCGAAGAAGATTGGTGAGCGGGGAGAGGAGGTGGAGGGTCTCAATTTTCTGGAACCTTGTTGAGTGACGCCAGAAATGATGGTTGATTGTTGCTAAGGTGACGTGGGGCTAGGGTTTCGGTGGAGGGCTGGGATAGGGCTGCGCTGGGATCGTCGGCGCCGGTGGAGCTGGGGGGTTAGGGCTGGTGGTGGAGTGGTGCCCGGATGAATAGAGTTGCGGTGATGGAGTTTGTGGTGGTCCTGGTGAAGGCAAGGCTAGGGTAGAGGAGGAGATGGAGGTGGGGCTAGGGCAGAGTAGGAGGAGGAGGCTAGGGCAGAGGAGAAGGCAGTGAGAGGCTAGGGCAGAAGAGGTGGCGACAGGAGACTAGGGCAGAGGAGGCGGCGGCATGAGGCTAGGAAAGAAGAGGCGGCGATGGGAGGCTAGAGCAGAGAAGGTGGCAGAGAGAGGTGGAGTGGCGGTGGCAGCGCAATTAAGGTGGCGAAGGTGGAGTGGTGGCTGCGTGATGAAGGTGGCGGAGGTGGAATGGCGGCGATGGGCAAAATTGTCCATTTAAATTCAACATTTGATCCAAGGAATTTTTTGTCATTTCAGATAAGTTCAACTACCTGAAGCTCAAGTCAACACCGGAAATGTCACCAGAAGGTTATATTTTCACTTTGGTTAAGTAGTTATGGTTATATATGCACTAAAAATTATCTCAAGGTTATATCTGTACTTTCTCAATTATATAGGGTTGAATTTGTATATTTCCCTAAAAAAATAAATTAAGAACACTACCAATGAGTATATTTAATGTTTTACCATGACTTATTTACCTTAGAGGAGTTCATTCATAGATTGGATCTTCAAGGGAGAGATTTTCCTCCTCGAATAATCCCAAATTTCCCAACTCAAAGTAAGGTTTCAATCTTTGTCCATTTACTCGCAATTTGGTGTCGTCCTCTTCATTTTTTACTTCTATCAAACCATGAGGATATACCTTGGTCACCACACATAGACCCACCCTCATTGATTGCAATTTTCCTGGAAAGAGACGAAGTCGATATTGGTAGACATAGTCCTTTTGTCCCACCTCAAATTCCTTTTTATTCTCTTGTCGTGCTGCGCTTTTGTCCTTTCTATGTAAATTTTGGTGGTATCATAGGAGTTGCGCCTAATATCTTCAAGTTCTTGAGTTGCAACTTCCTATGTTCTCCGGCTTCCTTCAAGTCCATATTTAGGCATTTTGCGGTCCAATGTGTCTTGTGCTCGAGCTTGACCGGGAGGTGACATCCTTTACTAAAAAGGATCCGGTAGGGTTACATGTCTTTAGGGGTTTTATGTGCAATTCGGTATGCCCAAAGTGCATCATCTAATTGGGAACTCCAATCCTTCCTCGAAGGGTTCACCATTTTTTCAAGGATGACCTTGATTTCCCGATTGGATATCTCCGCTTGCCTATTTTTTTGGGGATGATAAGCGGTGGATGTCTTGTGGGTTACTCCATATTTATTCAACAAGAACTCTATGAGTTGGTTTCATAAATGAGTTCCTCTATCGCTAAAAAGTTTGATTTGATGAAATGCATCACTGTTGCCGAATAATTCATCTTTGTTGATTTAGCTTCTATCCATTTGGACATGTAGTCTACCACTACTAGAATATAGTAGTTCCCTTTGTAATTTAGAAAGGATCCCATTAAATCCATTGCCCACAGATCGAAAACCTCAACCGGCATACAGAAGATTGGGTGCATCTCATTCTTGAATGAGACATTACCCATCCTCTAGAAACTGTCACACGATTGGAAAAATTCTAGGGTATGTCTCCACATGTTGGGCCAATAAATACCACAATCTACTACCTTCTTAATGGTTCTTCTATACCTGAAATGGCCACCACCACCGGAAGAATGGAAAAAAAAATCTAAGGATGGATTCCACTTCATCTTATGGAATGCATCTCCTAACCTCTTGGTCAGTGCAATGCCTTCATAAGTAAGGATCATCCCACACATATGCCTTTTCCTCATTCACTAACCTATCCTTTTGTGCTTTATCATAAGAAGGGGGAAACTTTCCCGTGACTAGGTAGTTCACTAAATTGGCATACCAAGATTGACTAGTTGTTACACAAAACAATTGCTTGCCAAAAAGTTCTTTCTGAATGGGTTCCAACTTGTGCTTTACCTTGGTGGGATCCAGGCCTTCGGGGGCATCAAACTACACAAATGATTGGCAACCACACTTTCACTACCCTTTTGTCTCTCACCTCAAGGTCAAACTCACTCAAAAGGAGGATCCACCTAATAATCCTAGGTTTTGCTTACTTTTTGGTCATCAAATGGTGAAGCGCCGCATGATCCGTGTATACAATAACCTTGGTGCTGAGCAAATAGGTTCTAAACTTATCAAGGATGAATAGTACGTCTAGCAACTCCTTTTTGGTTGTGGAATAGTTACGTTATGCATCATTTAGAGTTACTGAGGCATAGTATATGATATGTGGTACCCACCTTACTTTTTAGTCTAATACCGCACCAATGACATAGTCACTAGCATCACACATCATCTCAAAGGGAATGGACCAATTTGGTTGTTGTATAATGGGGGCGGTCACAAGTATTCCCTATAAAGTGTCAAAGACCTTCTTTTTCTCCTCATCAAAAATGAACTTCACATCCTTTTGCAACAATTTACATAAAAGAAACATGATATTAGAGAAACTTTTAATGAAATGCTGGTAGAACCTGGTGTGCCCTAAGAATGATCTAATATCCCTAAAACTAGTGGGGTAGGGGTAAGGATTTAATGGTGTCCACTTTATCCTTATCCACTTCTAAACCTTAGTATGACACGACATAGTAAAGAACAATGACCTTCTCCACCATGAAGTGACACTTTTTTGAGTTGAATACAAGAATCGTATCGATACATCTCTCTAGCACTAATGCCAGATGATGTAAGAAACTATCGAAAGATTCTCCGTGAATGGTGAAATCATCCATGAAGACTTCTACAAAGCACTCAATGAACTCCGAAAAGTTGCTAACCATCTCTGAAAAGTACCTGGGGCATTGCAAACACCAAATGACATTGCACCTATGGGAAAAAGTGCCAAAAAGGTATGTGAAAGTAGTATTTTCTTAGTCCTCAAGGTCGATGGCTATTTGGAAATATCCCAAATAACCATCAATGAAGAATGACCGACTAACCTTTCTAGCTTCTGATCAATGAAGGTTAGTGGAAAATGGTCCTTGTGAGTTACCGCATTAAAGCTACGATAATCAATGCATACTCGCCACCCATTTTTGATACAGGTGGATACCAAGTCCCCATTCTTATTCTCTACCACCATTACCCCATTCTTTTCAGCACAACTTGGATATGACTCACCCAAGTACTATCAGAGATAATGTGTATCACCCCAACCTTAAGTAGCTTAAGGACTTTGCCCTTATCTACATCCATCATCGACGGGTTTAACCGCTTTTGAGGTTTTCGTACGGGGTTCGCGCCCCCCTCTAATAGTATATGGTGTATACAGATTAAGAGACTTATTTCTTTGATATCGGCTAAGGTCTAACCTATAACTCCCTTAAACTTCCTAAGCATCTCAATCAATGTACCATTTTGGTCACTAGTGAGCCCACTAGATATGATCATTGGTAATGTCTCTCCCTTGCCTAAGAAAGCATATTTCAGAATTTTGGGCAAACATTTGAGTTTTACTACCTGTAGTTCCTCCATGGAAGGTTTATTTTTTGGCACAACTAGTTCATCTAGGTTTTCTAGTAGAGGTTCTAGGTGTGTCTTGAAGTGGGGATCAACCTCCCTCATACTTTCTACCAAACTTGCAGTTAGAGGATTAAGACATGTGTCATTAATAGGATCATTCTCTAAAGCCGTAACCATGCTACCATCAACATTTTCTCGCACAATTTCATTGATATCATCAATCACATAGCAGACTCATCAAAAAGACACTTCATGCTTTCATACATGTTAAACTTGACAATGTCTTTACCCCATTCTACACTTAACTTCCTGGTATGCACATCAATTTTAGCTCTAGAAGTTTTCAAGCAAGGCATACCTAAAAAGTAAAGGTGTGGCTTCTATTTCATTTTCCATATCTAAGACATAAAAATCCATCTGAAATGTTAGTTCACTTTAACCAATAAATCCTCCACAATACCACTCTGGTATGTGGTGGAGTGATTGGCTAATTGAACTACCACTCCGATGTTGTGCAATTCACCAAGGTTCAATGATTTATACAATGATATCAAATGACATTGATGGAGGCTCCTAGATCTATCATGGAATCTTTAACCAATGTTTCTCCTATCATACAAGGGATGGTGAGCGTGCTACGATCATTGCATTTAGGGGGAAGGTGTTTTTTGCTCAAAGGGGATGTGGTGATTACTAACTTGCTCTACCAATTCATGCCTAGAGTCATGCTTTGAATTACATAATTCTTTAAAATAATTGTCATATTTAGGCTTATGATTGATAGCATTAATGATAAGAACACTAACTTCACAATGTCCGAGGATCTCTGAGGGCTCCTTGCTGTGCTTACTTCTTTGCCTATTATTCGGTAACGCTTGAAGAAGTTCCTTCTTCTGCTCTCCGCTTTTTCCCATTGACTTCTAAGTGTTGCACTGACAAGGTTAGGAAATTTACCTTGGCTTCCAAGATCCAAATGTCCAAAAACACCTTGATGTCTAGGTCCCAGATATGTTCTTGCATTAGGGAGTTGGATATCTCATATGACTCAAGCAAGCCCGCAAGGTCTTGTTTGAGATAGTCACTCGTACTACATGTGATCATCCTAATGACTCCCATCCTGATATAAGTATTCACCCCATTGATCCTCAATCATGATGTCTCACCTATGGTTCTTTCTTCCAATGACCCTAACCTTATATTGTGTATGGAAATTGTCATCGGGGTGATCCCAAGAGCAACCCTTGCAATACTTGGCCTATTAAGATATATAACTAGCCCCCTCATCAGTAACACCAAGGTTTGCACTTGTTCCTTCAATCTTGGGGTAGTAGGATTCTCCCCAATAGTCTTCCCCATCCTTGAATGGGTACCACTAAACCTTGTACCATTTTATAGTTCTTCAAAGAGTTCATGGCTTGCCTAAGGCCCTTCATCGAGATGGAAGCATTGACCAACATTATGTTCTTCTTGGTTAGTCCGTCAAAGAAAAATTATAAAAAATTTCCCTCTGTGCATGGATGATATGGAAGCTTCCCAAAAGGTGTTTGATCTGCTTCCAATATCCATAGAAGCTATCATTCATGTGTTGAGAGATATTGGACAACTATTTCTTCAACCCAGTGAACTTTGAAGCAGAAAAATACTTATCTAAGAACCGACACTTCATATCCATCCAAGAAGTTATACACCCCAGCGGGAGGTAGTATAATTAGTCCTTTGCCGCATCTCGAAGTAAGAACGGAAAGGACCGTAAGTTGTAGTCTTCCTCCGAGACTTTGGATGGTTTCATGTTTGTCAGACCAAATGAAACTCGGACACATGCTTGTTGGGGTTCTCACCGACTATTCTATGGAATTTTGGAAGACACTGAATCATCCCACTTTTGAGCTCACATGTAACATTTTGCGAAAAAGGCGGCATAACAATGCAGATATGTTAATTCTCCAAATTAGGATCCATCAACTCCCTCAATGTTTGATTATATTTCGCCATAGTTACTCTATCTACCTCTAAACCAACTGTCGGTTCCTACAAAACTTCCTCTGTAACTCTCCTTATTCTCCTTCTTCACCCGCCTGTGTTTTCTGGTAGGTAGACTAAAGCTCTTTGGTTAGTGGTATAGGTGTTTACGATAAACTAGAAGTAAAACACTACCAATCCATAAAGAACATTACTAAAACTAATTAGGAGTAACAAGAAATACTAATGAAAAGCTCTACACAATAACCAACAAAAACTATAAAAAGAAAAGAAAAGAACAAACTACTACTAACAACTAGTCATGCAAGCTAACAATAAAATTAAAGCTAGTATCCCTAGCAACGGTACCAAAATTTGATAGGCACCCGTGGGGTCATTCTTTTTATCAAATTACCCGCGGGCGCTTCACAAAGATAAAAATTTATAAGTTTCTCTCATGCTCACTACTAACCAATATAGAGTATCTGGTGGAAAGTCCGGGATCATCCAAAGATATACTAGAATTTGAAATTTAACTACAGACAACCCACAATCGAGCGCCACTCTGATTGTGTGTCGTGAATAGCTAGTGCTGTAAACATGAGATGGGATGGTTTTTGTCTAACAACTAATGATCATGCAAACAAGAGAGATCAAACTATAATTAACAAGTCTTGGGATATTTGCATAACATGACCAATTGATGACTTTGATCCTAGATTCTATCATATGTAAGACATATAGACCTATCTCACTACTATGTCACATAGTGTGGAGATAACTGGGAATTTTTAATGTCTGTCACACAAAGGTTTGGCTCCACTTTTAGAAGCTACCACACCACATCCAAAATTAAGGAAATTGCATCGATTGAACTATGGATCCACTCCTCTTTCCCCATCAATCTCACTCCTAATGCTAACGACCCTCCCTCTAAAAGGAACAAAGCCTTGCGTAGGTCACAACCGTTAGATATGAGAGTGAGGACAATAAGTCTCGGGCACTCTACTATTGATACCAATCCCCAGGCCTAGAGAAGTAAATGAAATGGAATCTCATGACGATTCTATGGTTGAAATGACCTTAGTCGCTATAAATTATTATGCTCATTATATCATGGTAAGCCGAGGGTTCCCCTAGTTAAGGATAAATTAGCGTCCCTAACTTGCAGTTTATTACACAAATAGCTAATTAGGTTAGATTCTAATGATTGGGATGGTACTCTCGGGGGTAGCATGCATGCACTCACCTCCCCAGTACTCTCGAACGAACAATAGGCCTAATCTAATACTCGCAAGATAGCAATTCAAGTCTAGCACGATGGTATACTACACATGAATCTATGAGTGCATCATAGAAAATACATGTCTTACATCTTCTAAGAATTTTAAGCATAAATCAAACATAACTATTCATATAACATAAAGATGGGGAAATATAAGAATCTCACAAAGTCAACATCAAGTCATGAATTCCCCAAGAAATAAACTATTATAGAGACATTGAATCCAATTTAATCATTGGATTTAATGTTTTATGCAAAAACTAGGAAAATAAATGAAGAGAGGAGATAACCTCCTTCTCTCTCTCTCTCTTTACCTACTCTTAGATCTAAGAATTAAAATGAAGTTCTACTTCTTTAACACTAGCAGACTAGTGGATGCTTATATAGTAGGTGGAATTGGGCCTCATAAAAGTCCAAAAAGAGTAGAAGCCTTAGCACCCACCAGGGGCGGAGGCAGGATAAATTTGTGGCGGGGGCTGAAAATTTTTTTCTAACATTTTCCTCTATTAGAGGGGGTTGATAATTTTTTTTCAAAATTTATACCCTATATATTCCCCGTAATTTACG
>JAULKM010166322.1:0-16023 GCA_032355605.1 Rubia tinctorum | reverse complement strand
TTACTAGTAGTTAATTAAGACTCCCAAGTTATGCTCATTTAAAGTATTTCGAGTTGTAAGCCTTTACTGATGATATTTGTCCCAATGGTAATGTGATGATATTATAAAATAAGTTCAACATTTAAGGAAAGATTGAAATTTGTTGGGCACCTCAAACCATATAAAAGAGTCTTTACAGTAAAATTGAGTTCAAATATCATGTATTCATTAGTTATCTATGTCACTCCCAAGAAAAATGGGTTTGTTAGGTGTGTCAATACCCTATTTCCTTTATGGATAGAGAATAAATATATTTGAGACTTGTTTGGTACTTTCATTCTTTCATTGTCATTATTAAAAGATCTAATTCTGGTTGAACGGTTATCACGTCCATTCCACTGACCAATTTCCCACATTTTTTTACTATCGATATAAATGTTAATACATATGTGATGGTCCAATACCCTCATTTGATGCATCATTATCTGAAATCTTTACAGATTTGTGTATTCTTTTGCCATATAAGAGTCGCCTACGCACAATAAAATTTTAACTCTTTTCCACCTTTAAAATTGGCTTCATTGCTTCCACTTCATATTTAAGTGTCTAGATGAGTCTCTAACTACAAAACCAAGACCCACCCTGCTAGGAGACATAAATATGCACCAACTATTGCAACAAAAACTATCATGATCTTAAGTTTATTTCAGACGGTCCAACTACTGTAGCTAGTGATTTTAATGTAATTAGGAAGCTAAGGGAAGAGTTAATCTAACCCTGAGGTGGAATGAATGATTGATTTCAAATCCTCTATGAAATCTCACACAATTTTGTTGAGTTGCCTATTGTACGCGATACTTTTACTTGGGAATGGGATGGTACAAGTAACATTGCAAGGAAAATATTACATACATAAAATCCTAATCAATTTTGAACTTTTACACCTACTATAAGTGATGAAATAATAAATAGGTACTCGATCTTTAAACCATCTCCTTTACTACTTAGATTAGAAAATAGTAATATTTCGATTCGAGAATATGTGGCTCTTGGTAAAACACTTCTTGTCTCTAGTGGCTGTAAATTAGTGATATATATACCTATAGAATAACAATCAGGATGTCAAATTTTTCCTTTCAATTTAAAGGCTAAAAAATTCTTTCTACAATATTGGAGTAAAAAAGGTTGGGAATGTTCGGTATAATTTTAGGTTAACTTAAATCACATTAGGTGAATACCATTTATATGGATAAAATTTAGACCTAATTAGGTATTAAAAAATTTGTACATTTGTTTTGAATAAAAAAACAGAAGAGAAACGGTGATTCGACTAAAGCATAGAGATCAGAAATTCAAGAAATTCATCAAACTATAGTTGAAAAATGTATGAATTTGACAACAACAAAAAATTTAAAGAAAGACAATGAGTTTGGCTAATTGATCCATTCTTAATTAAGCACGAGGTTGTAACATTTATAAGTTCTTACTTAGTGAAGAGGTAGTTGATAAAACAATAATAAGTATGACATACTTCCTTTAGTATATTCATCAAATCATTACATTTAAAGATGTAATAAACCTTCTTAAACTTCTAAACATGTAAAGGAGAGGTAGATTTTTTTATTTTTTCATTAGGCAAACATAGTTCTTAGTTTTTCTTTGTAGGATTTTAAGAAACTCATGCGAAATAATTTCGCTAGACCTTCTCGTTGTTGTGACAAATTTTATGATCAAACACCCAAATCACACTAATCCCCAAGAAAGAATAACAATCACCATCTCTATGTATATAATTAAAACTATCTAATTAATTTGAAAAAAAATTATTTTCCAAATTGTAATAGTTGGGTTGAAACCATTAATACCAAGATATATTATTATAGAAAAATTATGTTATCTTTCTTTGATTAAAATAGTAGATAATATATTTCTAATTTAATAAGTTGTCCAATTTTCGGTCAAAAATTTAGCTCAGTTCTTTTGAAATTTGGATTTTACAACAAATTTGTAAAGATAATCATGAAGAACATATCTAATACTTGGTTTTCTGTCATTATCAATGGTTTCTTTAAGGCAACAAGAGAACTAAAACCCTATGATCCCCCCCCCCTTTCCTCTTTAACCTACTAAGAGAGATGTTATTTTACGCATTTAATAAACATTTTTGGAAAAGCGATTTGGCACACTTCAGGTAACACATCACACAATGCTCCTCACCCAGTTATCCTTTGGACATGATACACCATTATTCATTAGCCTCAAGGGAACTAAAAACAAAGAAATACGTTATGCTATTCATGTTATATTTTGAGTTGTGGGTCAACATGTAAATATGCATAAATCCTCTGTTTACTGCAGCAAGAAGATCATCTCTAGCCAGGTAAATGTCATTAAAACACTACAAGTATATCCCAATGTACTTTTCATTTACATTACTTTGCACGATCTTGAAAATAACAAGGATAAGATAACAATTGGCACTGACATCCCTTAAATAAAAATAGTTTGATATAAATTATGGAATTTGGAACAATTTCATTCCTAACCTTTAGGGGCCCTGTTTCGAGTGTGAGAAATGGGCCCTTTATATTTTTTTTTGCATTTCTATGATTTAAATAACTTTTAATACAGGGGAAAATGAGAGCAACTCCTTCAGACTGCCCAACGATTAGACTAATCATGTTAAACCTCATTCATATAAATTTCAAGGTAGGATTATAATTATTTCTATGTTAAGGTATATCATAAAAGATTCTTAAAATTATCGGAACCTAGTTGGAATAATTAGAAACAAGCGACAAATCACCTAATTAGTCATATTAATTATGAAATGACCCCGTCCAATGGTTAACTGATCTAGAACAAGGCCATTTAAAATAAAGTTTATTCATTATAATGAGTGTTTGATGTGATCCAATGGTTAGGTTGTCTTAAACAAGGCCTTGTAAAGTGACATTTATTCATCCTAATAAGTTTTTGAAGTGGTTGATTCCTTATTCATAATGGGAGTGATCAGGAATGCAAATGTACGAACTCTTCACCTCCATAATTCCTGCAAAAAGTCCCTTGATCGATTTTTCAGGAGGAGTGGTTGTAATGCTTAGTTTAGTACTTTGTTTCTTGATATGTTTATCCTTCATTTAGTGAGCTTAAATTATCTCTCTAATCCTTACGATATTTATAAATTTCCAAGGTGAGTTAGCCATGTGTCGTAGGTGGTGTACGTTTCTCCGATTGTGGTGGTTGTGTTCCCTGTTTCTCATTTCGTGGTGGTCATGGTTATCATGGTGACTGAATGAACCACTTCATGGTGATCATGAAAATCATGTTATTTTTGCGTGCTTCCAAGTTCGATTCAATGTTAGCTTAGTCCTCATCCTTTCACTTTATTGCTTGGCCTACAATATGGGCTGGTGTTAGGTTATATATATACTCCCTTCATCGCACTCTAAATTTCTTATTTACTTTTGACCGTCTTTAATGAGCATGTTTGACCGTAAATATCTCTAGTTAGTTATAAGAATGCTGCATAAAATTTTGATATTTGTGAAATAGATGTTAAGACAAATCTAACAAGATCTCAAGTTATATATTTATTATTTATATACTAATTTATATTTGGAGTCAAAGTTTACAAATCTTGACTCTCACAAAGTAAATAAGAAATTTAAAGTGGGACGGAGGGAGTGTATACATATACATTAGCACCCAACCATGAAGCTTTATGGCAGACAATGTGTAAGTTTGTGTAACTATGCCCGGTAGAATGAACCGATACTTATGCGGTTGTGTGTGATATTTATTAAGTAGTGTTGTTTGTTTGTTTGGACATTTGTGGTATGGTAGTTTGTTTAAAGGTTCTTGGTTTATTTGTATTAATTTGTACTAGTGTTTGGGTAATTTTGTGGTCGAGATAAGATACCTTTTGGACTCTTTATTTAAAAAATGAAACACACTCAACATATTTATAAGCATTAATGACAGTGAATACCATGACCTTCAGAGTTTTCGAAGGTCGTGACAACAGCTCCACTAGCCATTAACTTAATCACCATCTTAGAGTTCAGTTCTAGTCTAGGAAATTGTTGAACCCCGAATTTGGTATGATTGATGAAGTAGTTTGGTTGTGAAGGTAATACCAGCCCCATCACAGAATTTATTAAATCCCACTATCACAGCCATTCCTTTCGGATTCAATTTCCAAGGGGACAGCTAAAAACTACTCGAAATCTGGATACGTACATTGAAATTGGAACAGAAAAACACTTTAGGTTCTGCTCATACACTAATATAAACCCATCAGAAGGATAGCTAGCATTCTTCCTAGGAAGATGAGATCTAACCGTCCTATTATACAGGAACAAATAGACGTACCTCAACCTACTAAGGTGTGCGCATGTTACCAAACTACTAGAAGTGATTAACATTTTATCAGATGATAACACGGTTTCTACCCCTTCGCTACATGTTGTGCGGAATACCGAGAAAGAACAAGCGAAAAAAATAAAAGAAAAAGACAAAATACCAAAATTTACGTGGTTCACCAATTTGGCTACATCCACGGCCGACCAAGATCAGATTCCACTAGAGAGAAAAGGCCAGATTACAGAGTTCCTACTCTCTACCAATCCTTTCTCTTGGAGTTATAGTATAAGGACGAGCCACTATATATAGCCCTCTCCATCGTAAACCCTAATGGCTTTGGGCCCAAAAACATTCTGGTCCAAACCGAAACTAAAGACAGAATACCAATAACAACCCAAACAAAGGACATGCTATGCCGTCGGGAGCGGCTAATACGTATTCAAGGCATACCAACACAGCTGATTACATTAAAATCAACATAATGATTATTATTTTTAGAAAATCAATTAAGAGTTGCTCGTTGATTGTGTAAAGTCAAACCTTATTATTAGTGTTCACTGACAGTTAAGTAAAAGTTAATCATTGATTATATAAATTTAACCAAGTATTAGTGTTTATAAAAAGTCATTAGAGGTCAATCTTTGATTAGTTAAAGTCGGACATTAGTTATTAGTATTTATATATAATAGGTCGAGTAAGAGTTAAATGTTGATTAGTTAAACTCAAATAGTACAAGAATTCAAGCTAAATTAATAATTTAAATTTAAAAACTAAATAATACATTAATTAAAATATTTAATTCATATTTGCACTAGAGATACTTTTGGATTAGGCATTAAACGGTATTGCGTATCAATCGAAAAAAGTAGCTCAAATTGAAGGTAAAACTGTAAATTCATTATTGGTGCACTTTCATGTAAAACCAACATCTTTTAAACAACCAAAATATGGATCAAATTGTCCAAAGAAATTCACAGCGTTTGTTTTTTTTAAAAAAAATAAGTTTACTTTCATTCAAAATTTCCAAATTCTAACTTTATAAACCCCAACTCTGAAGTAACGTTGGGCTGATCCTCTTTCTAAAAATTCGATATTGCATCTCTCTTTATACTGACTACTAACACAGTAACAAAACATCTTTTTCTAACCGTTACAGCCACCAACGGTCACAAATTCACCGGAATCCCTTCAATCCTCTGACAGCTATGGCGGTTCCTCCTCCTGGAGGCTGCCCGCCACCCACTTATGCCTCTTTTCTAAAAGCCACACCATCCTCTAAATCCTACACCTGCTCAATCCCAATTCCCAGGACCACTTTTGAACATGAAAAAACGTGTTTGTTCTCCGATGAAGCTGTCCAGAGTCTATCAGAGCCGCTAAAGCTCTGCTTAATTGGTAAACTCGGATTCGTCAAACCTGGTATGGTATCCATCCGTCGCTATTTCCATAATTTGGGATTTAAATGGGAGGTAAGGGTAGGTCTCCTGGATAATAGGCACATTCTGATTAGGTTCGCTATTGAGGAGGACTTTAACTGGTGTTGGATGAAAGGGAGTATTAGGGTTCAAGAGACAATTATCATATTTAGGAAATGGACTCCATCCCTTTCCCCCAATAAAGATGCTCATGTTTCCCCTGTATGGATTTCTATACTTAGCCCCCCAGTCTTCTATTTTACCAAGGAAGCCACAAAGATTCTTATGGAACAGTTTGGAGTTCCTATGTTAGAGGATAAGCCTACCCAAGAATTCTCTAGACCTTCAGTGATTAGGTTCTGTGTCCAACTTGATTTGAACCAGAAACACCCTGATAGAATTAGACTTGGGTCTGAAAATGATAGTAAATGGTGTACAGTCCAATATGAGTGGAGGCCATCATATTGTTCTAATTGCTTCCTGATAGGACATAGCTTTGAGCAATGTCGAAAATCAACAAGGATCAAGGCCACTCACAGAGAAAATGCAGCTTCACAAAACTATAACACAGCTCCAACTGGTATGGAATAGAGAAGAGTTAAAAAAAGAGACAAGGCTTGAAACAGTTTCAAGACTGGCAGCGCACACATCGGGTCTAATTGTAGCTCAAAAGCAGAAAGATACTGACAATGGACAATACCCCCGACAGCCAACAGGGATCCGGAGACTTCTTTTTACACAGAATACAACTTCTCCAATCCCCCACAATCAAATTCAAAATCATCCTCCTGAGATCCTAACTAATTCAACTCTGCATGCTCAAGGCTATGAGTCTATTGCACATCAACCTCACCAAAGGGATCCGGGAAACATTACTGAGGAAGAAAGGGGGTTACTTCAAAAGATGACAGTCAAATCCAGTCTTCAATTTGCAAGAGATGATTTGTTGATTCATAGCACTACCTCAAACTCGTATCTCTTCATTTTTACACCAAATAAAAATAAACTTTTCCCTGCTAATTCACTATCATATTCACAGGGTAACAAGTATCAATTTCTGCAGCTCAACACAAGAGAGTACCAATGATCGAGTAAACCATCAAGCCACTCCATATCAAGATCAGAACATTCTCTGACTGCAGGTAACAATGGGTCAACAAAATCTCAGGTTCCATCTGCATTTTTCTCTGATCACAGCATGCAAATTGATTCTCTATGTATTTCTGAGGAGGAATTTCATTCAAAAGATGATGGTAATGATGCTAATATAATGTACCATGATGCTGTCACAGATGTGTTTAAGGGTGGCATAATAAATGAAACAAGAAAAAGGCAAAAGAAGAATTATTTTACAGGGATCAATATGATCCTTAGGTCATATCTTAGAAGTAGAAATTCCAATGATTAAACACAAAAAAATAGCTAATGTACTAATCTAGAACATAAGAGGATATGGAACTGCACTTCACAGACTTAATAATCTGATTAGAATCCATAAAATCGATATGTTAGGTTTAATAGAACCAATGCACCCTAACTCAACAATTAAAAATCTTAGTATGACCCTAGGTTTTAGGAATTACAAGGCCTGTGAAAACAACAAAATATGGTTAAGGTGGAATCAAAAACTTAGTATAACTAATATAACACACAACCAGCAATTTCTAGGTTGCACTATCATGGATTATACTACTCAAGAAACATGGACAATAGCAATAGTATATGCTCTACAAACTAGAGATCTTATGAAAGCTTTATGAACTGACTTACTGAGTTTACAAGCATCTCCAACCATTTACATAGGCGATTTTAATACCATTAAAGATCTAAGTGAATATAAAGGCAGAAGAATCCCACCACAAGGCAATATTTCTGACTTCAATAACTTCATAAATGATTTACACCTTTTAGAAATACAAACTATAGGCTCCCCTTTCACATGGTCAAACAATAGGCTTAGAGATCCTCTATTTAAGAAACTGGATAGAGATTTGGCTAATCAGGACTGGCTAAAACAATACCCCAACTCCTCTTTACAAATCCTAAATAGAGCAGGCTCAGACCATTCACCAATGTTTCTAACAATCCTTAATAATCAGATTTCTCACCCAAAACCTTTTAGGTTCCAAGACATGTGGTCTAATAGGCCTGATTTTATTGAGGTTACTAAGGAAGATTGGGATAAACCTGCTGCTGGTACACCACTAACAGTTCTAATAAATAAACTTAAAATACTTAAAACCATAATCAAGGAATGGAATAAAGTAACTTTGGAGACATATTTCAAAATTTTAAACACAGACAGAGATTGAAGTGGGATTAGCTGAAGAGGAATATCAAAACTCCCCTACAAAAAAAGCATTCTTAGAACTGAAGAAACAAACTGCTAGGTTTACTATGGTAACTAGAGAACATGAGCTATATTGGAAGCAAAAATCTAGAAATAAATGGCTTCAGGAGGGAGATTCTAACACTGCCTATTTTCATAAAACTTGCACTGAAAACGTAGCAAATCTTAGTATTAACAAGATTAAAATGGATGGAAACTGGACTACAGATTCTTTAGAGATTCAAACAGAAGAGGTTAATTTCTTCCAAAACTTATTAACAGAATCTAATAATGACATCTCTGGTGAGTATGGTAAAATTTTCTTAATAACATTCCAACAATAATTGGTGAACAGGATAACCTAGAACTAATCCAACTAATATCTGAGAGTGAATTAAAAAAGGCAGTTTTTGGATTAGGAAAACATAGTGTTGCTGGTCCGGATGGGTTTAATGGGGTTTTCTTCACCTATAGTTGGGATATAATTTAAAATGATCTCCTCAAAGTCTGTAATCAAATTATGGGGGGTACCAGAATACCAAAAAGCATTGCCTCTTCATGGATAGCCTTAATCCCTAAAAAAGAAATCCATCTACTTTCTCAGACTATAGGTCCATCAGTATATCTAATTTTACAAATAAAATCTTCTCAAAAATAATGATGGAAAGACTAAAATAAAAAATGGATAAGATAATTTCGGATGAGCAATCTGCATTTATGCAAGGTAGAGAGATTTCAGATAACATAATCTACATGCAGGGACTTTTTAGATTTCTTAGCAAAAAAAATAGAGACCTTAATACAATCATTAAATTAGACATGAAAAAAGCTCGTGATAGGGTTTCCTTAACTCTATTCACCTCAAATTTGGTTTCAGTGGTATATTTGTTAATCTCATTATGTCAAACATCAGTGCTGCTTGGTTTTCAATTCTGATTAATGGATGTGTTGTTGGTTACTTTTAATCATCAAGAGGGATTAAACAAGGTGATCCAATATCACCTTTTTTATACAACATTCCAACTGAATCATTCTCTAGAACTATTAGACATGTAGTCAATATTGGAATAATCAGGATACTGACCTTCCTTTCCCTGAATCACCATTTCTCAATTCATTAATGGTAGGCAGACATATTTACCTTATTTGGAGCCATACTTGGCTACCGGTATCAATATTCTCATGCATGAATTTGAACTGAAAGAAAATCAAGAAGACAGACTCATCTTGAAACCTTCATCAAATTATAATAATTCTTATATTGTATATATGGGGTTACGATGAATATACATTACAGATGGTTAGAATGTGCATTTCAGAACAATTATTTATGCATTCATTTATATACAAGTAGTAATCACATTTAAATTATAATAATGCACACATTATATTATATGGTATCCCTGTGATCCCCTGAGTATCTTATCCTCAAGGATGTTTTGTGTATTTAAAATAGTAAAGATGGGAATTCTCTTATGTAGAATTGTGCATTATTATAAGTTTGGTGCAAATAGTCCATCTAAGTACTTAAAGTAGGATTATTTGCACTGAACACACATAAATTTTACATTTTTATAAGACTAAATTATTTTTTGGTCCCCAACATAGCATTTTTTACCATCTTTTGGTCCCCGGGAGCAAAACCACATTTTTTATTACCCCCACAAATTCAAAGTGAAATTTTCGGTCCCCTAAACCAGATTTCAGGTGGTTTTCAAGTAGACTATATTGTTTTTGGGGTCCCTAACATAACATATTATACCACCTTTTGGTCCCCGAAAACCACACGGAATCTGGTTTTGGGGACCAAAAATTTCACTTTGAATTTGTGGGTACTAAAAAACGTGGCTTTGCTTTCATGGTTCAAAATATGGTCATAGTTTCTATCTTGGGGAAAGAAACAATTTAGTCTTTTTATATTGTCAAACCAATAAAGTATGACATATTTTTACAAGGACTACTTTTTGAGCATTTTGATCCTCATATTGAGTAATTTTTTACCCAATTAATGATGGGTCAAAAATAGGTTGGGTTACCATCTCAACTCGTGTGTAAAATATTACTCAATATGCGCATAAAAAATGGGTAAACTTACGGATTTCTACCCATATATTGACCTTTACGGGTTTACATACCAGCCTGTATGGGTAAAACCGCAGGTTTAAACCATCAATTGAGTCACATGGGTTTATATACCAACCCAAAAAGGTAAAAGTGTGAGTTTCATCCCATTTATTGACCCCATATTGGTTTACATACCAACTCATATGGGTAAGCCGGTGGGTTTGAACCCATGTATTAATTCATAAGGCTTTATGTATCAGCCCATATGAGTAAACCCGCGAGTTTCAACCCATTAATTAACCCATATGAATTTATCTACTAACCTATAGGGGTGAAACCGCGGATTATAACTCATATATTGACCCATATGGGTAAATTCGCGAGCTTCAACCCCTTTATTGATACAACCCCATATAGGTAGACCGACGAGTTTCAACCTATATATTGACTCATATGGGTAGATCCAAGGTCAACCCACACACCCAAACTACCTGACCCATATTTTCAATTACCACTTGACCTGTTACCTATTTAACCCATTACCCTTTTACCCATATCCTACCGGATTTAACCATAAAACCCCTCTTACTTGCGCGTTACAGGTCTATTTTGTCACCCCTATATGAACTCCATAATGATCAAAACTTAGGCAGTACTCGTTTAATTTTATTATAGCGCACTTTTATTTTTGACCCATTAAATGAAGAATAAAATGCAAGATTTCTTGATCCATTTATAAATAGAAAAAGTTCACTGTACTCAAATTTGTGCGAGTTTTGTACATTTTTTCTTATTATGCCAACTATTAAAAGTAAAATTCCTTGCACCAAATTCACATATTTTTAACGCCAATTTGTTAAAAGTACAAGTACTTATTATACGATTATTTGCACTAAATTCACGTAAATTTAACATCTTTTTATAATACCTGACCATAATAGTAAGAATTAAAAGTAAGATTGTATATACTAAACTCAAATAAATTAGTACAAATCATTGTGTACTGCCAAAATCAAGATGAGTGCTATTTGCATCAAACTTATGTAAAATTCATATTTTTGTGTAATACCAAGTTTAAAAGTTAGATGGACTATTCACACCAAACTTGCGCCAAATTTATAATAATGCGTAATTTTACATAAGAGAATGCACATATTTATTATTTTAAATATACAAAACATCCTTGGGGATAAGATACTCATGGGACCCCAGGGATACCATATAATTTGGTGTCCATTTTTTGTGTAATGTCAAATTAAAACATGAGATGAACTATTGATGGAGATCCCAAGACGACTACCACCATAAATGAAGATATTCCACGTCTTGATCAAACATTCAAGGGTTATGTTCGGGATCTTCTAAGTGACATGGTTGGACCTATGAAAAGGTCAAGAATGAAGTTTAGGGATGCAGCATTGAATGGTTTGATTGATCGCATTCATGATAAAGAATTAATGAAGAAATTGGCAAAGGTTTGGATTACTTATTCAAGTTTGTCGATCAACTGAAGACATTATGAAGAACACTATACTTTTTTTCACATTGAGTTTTTTTAATGAGGTAGTGTGATCATTGTAACATTATTTGGTTTTGGTTTTGGACTGAAGAGCTCGGCCATGTGGGCTTTGAAGAGCTTGATCGAAATTGACAGTCCATTAAAGTTTAAGATATTCAGTTTTATTCTGATTAGAATTAGATTTGGTAAGATTAGATAAGAAGATATTTTCTAGTCTAATTCTTACCAATACACGGCTGAATTAGGGTAAGAATAGAAGTTTAGTTAAATATGGTTTTAGCTTCTTCAAGCTTCCATAAGTTGATTCAGATTCCAATTGTGTTTAGGGTTTTAAATTGGCCGAATTTTACCCCTATAAATAGAGGGTTCATCCGAGATTTTTTATACACGTTTATCAATCAAATATTCATAATTTTGAGTTATTCTCATTATCTTCATTGTTGATTAATCATGTGGGTTAATTAAGTTTCAATCTCCTATGTAAGCTAACCCTGCGGGCTAGTTAGTTTATAGAGAAATCTTGTAATCTAAACCTGCGGGCTATTTAGAGGGCAAGTCAAAATTGAGTGTACCATGCAGGCTAGGCATTTGAATTTTGTGCGATACAAGTAGGTTGGACGAGATCCCTTCTTTTGTCAAAGATATGATATTACGCAATCCAGAGTTTTCGCAAGGAGATTTATATCAGCTGGTATCAGAGCGAAGCAAAAGATCCTTGGTTGAGCTTCATCATCAGGGGTTTTGAGTTTCTACATTTATTTATTTTCAAAATTTATTCATAAAAATTATGAACTCTTTCGTGTCTTATTCTAACTATTTTTGTTTGATCTTTCTTAGCAGGAAGGTTGAATCTCGAGTCGAAAGACGTTGAATGGTCTGAGAGTTAGAATACTTTGGTATTACTATCCGCCCATACCTTCATAAATCGAGTCAGGAGGACGTCGAAGGGTCTGAGCGTTAACAAGTATTATTTGCCTTCACCTCCCGGTCAGTTTCGTAGATCTAGGTAGCTTATACAGTTTTATGTGCTTGCGATATTTTTCGTCAACTCTTCTGAAAAATCATTGCATGCTCATAATCCTACTTGTTTTCATTCTCGTTCTTTGATTCCGTAGTCTTGAATTGTTCTTGATTCTTGATTACACATACAAAAAAGAGATTCTTTTGTGTCGTTTTCCAAATATAGTGTCATATTCTTGATCCTTACGATCTTGAATACCTCGAAGTTCATTAGAATCTAGAGGAAGTTGTCGCATATTTCTTTTCCAAGTTTTATATAGGCTTATAATGGTTCCAAAAAAATTCAAAAATAAAAAATACGAGTACCAGGTTTTGGGAATTCAGAATCGGAATTTGGGTTCAGGAAAAATCGGATTTGGGGCTATTTTGTAATTTTCAGAAAGTTTGGAGGATGTTTTGCAATTTTTGAAAATTTTGAAGGTTGCTCACGGCTGGAATGTTTGGAAATCAGAATCTGGGATTGAGTGATTTATTTTTGAAAAAGAGCTTGGTTTATAGCTGCAAAAGAGAGGAGAAAAGGCAAGAGAGAAAGAAAATTCAATTCAATTCAAGAAAGGAAAAGGAAAAGGAAAACTAATTCCTAGTTGAGAACGGAGAGCGAAGAAGTTGAATTTCTATATATAGAGGGCTTGGGTTCATTCAAAATATACCTTGATCGGCAAGGTTTCAGGTACATATTATTTCTTGAAGGATTTGGGGTTAAACTTCTTAATCCTATTTGATTTTAAGAAATCATTTTTCATTATCGGAACTTTGTTGAAGCCTATATTGAGCTTTCTTAATTTGATCATAACTTTTTCGTTACAACTCCGATTTGAGCCATTCAACTTGTGTTGCGTTCCTTATTCTTTGTAGAATTTGTAAATACAGATAGTAGAGCCATTTTCTGAGTTTGTATATTTTTAAATTTTGAATTACTTTCTGCAGTGCTTAACCCTATAATTGCTTTGATTTGCGGCTGTTTTGATTGAATTTTCCCTTGTAAGCCTTCACCTTGTGAGTTGCGAGAGATATACACTTGGTGAGTGACCTTACCAAGAAAAGGGTAGGGGGGAATTTTTATTTCTAATCGTTTGTTATTTCTTAGCAGTTACTAGTAAAGATGGCGGACGATGATCCAATCGTTCCAACTTTTGTGAAAGACCCCAACAACTTGCCTATTACACATCCGTCTGCTAGTAGGCATGCTGAAAAACCTAGAGATAAGGCAAATGATAGTTGGGAGCGACATCGGTTTAGGCCGAATGAACCTCTTGATCCAGGTCACTTCGCTGCAACTATGAATGCAATGATGAGCGAGATGCAGCGTTTAGCTCAAAAAGTCAATTCGATGGCACCTCCTACACCACAATAAATGTTAAAATAGGGGTTATGATCCAGAGGTTGTGCGAAAACTTTAGGGTTATGGTAGTTCTGAGGAAGAAGTGCATGATTCGGAAAGAAGGTTACAACGAGGGTCATCCGGAAGACACCGCCACAGTAAGAAGCATTCTTCCCGAAAAAGATCACACGACAGTTCAGACTCAGGGTCTGTATTATATTCTGCTCAAGAGATAAAGGGGTTGAAGTAAGAAATCCCTCAGTTTGATGGTCAGCACAATCCAGTAAAGTATCTTGATTGAGAGAGACAGATTGAGAATCTGTTTGATCTGAACAATTACTGGGAGAAATATAAGGTTGAGGTGGCGCAATATTACTCATTATGCTGCTGAGTGGTGGAAGAATGTTAAAGAGAAGAGACATTATGCCGGAAAGAGACCTATCTCCACCTGGGAGACACTAAAGATCGAACTTCGCACCTATCACGTTCCACTGACTTATCTGATGGAACAACATTCTTATTTGGCGAATATGAGGAAAGGGTCTTGAACTATTGATGAATATTGGCAGGATTTGGAATTGACCATGAGGAGGGTTGGTATGAAATAAGATGATGCGTTTATTAAGAATCGTTTCATTGGAGGACTGCGGGAGTATCTTCAGACACATGTTCGACTTCAACATCACATCTCGATGGATAATTTATTGATGAAGGCAAGATTGGTAGAGAGTACTCTGCGACCAAAGAAGCCTCAATTCGGATTCCCTAGTCAACGTTCAGGGTTTGACTCCAGGAGTTCAAGTTTTGGCCGAGGAAGAGGGTCCTCCATAGGCGGCCGAGGCTCAGCCCAAACCTACTCCAATCCGATGTTTTCAAATGATAGGAAGGTTACTCCTCAAGTTTCAAGCCAACAATCATCAAGGAGTTCAGGTAAGTCTCCGGTATCTTCTTCAAATTCGGTTTCTGTTAACACTCCTACCTGTTTTCATTGTAAAAGAAAAAGAACATATTCGTGGTAACTGTCCTCGTGCGAGGGTGCTAACCACCATTGAAGAAGAAGAAGCGGACGAGTATGCAGAGATGCCTCCTCTTGAAGAGTTTGATAATGAACAGATAGATGAGGAATTCATCATCGATGATAACAGTGAACAAGATCCTGAGACACAGGGTAACTATGTTACTTTAAGGGTACTAAATTCACAGATAGCCGAGTCCCAGGTACAAAGGATGAATATTTTTCATACTCGTTTCCTTGTTAGAGATAAAAACTGTTTGATGATCATTGATGGAAGTTCTTGTGCTAATATTATTTCTAATCTTCTTGTGAAATCATTGTCGTTGCCTGTTGTTGCTCAAACATCACCTTATAAACTTGTCTGGTTAAATGGTAGTGGTGAGATTAGAGTGAACCAACAATGCATGATTAACTTTGGATTGGGAAATATGTTAATACTATCTTGTGCAATGTTATACCTATGAAAGCTAGTCATATTTTGTTAGGGAGACCATGGAAATTTGATCGTAGAACTGTGCATGATGGTTTTTCTAACAAGATTATTGTGATCAAGGACAAAACCATGTATACATTGTTACCATTATCTCCTGTTGAGGTTATTGAATCTCAAATACGCATGAAAAATGAGAGAAAAATATTCGACTGAGTCAGAGAAGGTGGCCGAACCAAACCTTAAGGAGGGTAGGAAGTTGATCGGCCACATGAAGGATTTAGGGGCAAGCCATAAGGAGCCGAACGGTCACAAGACCTTGGCCGATTCAAAACCTAAGGGTTTTTGCAACTCAGGTAAGTCAGGTAAGCTTGTGAGTGATTCTGGAAAGTTTAACTTCTGATATATGTTCTTTATCGTCTATATACATGATTTGCCTTCTGATACTGGAAAATCATTTTATGCATATATAAGGTACGTAACTCGTGCTTTCTCTACTCATTCTCATGTTCTGATCTTACATTTTAGAGAGAGTTTACTCGCCAATGAGGATATGCATGTACATG
>JAULKM010166311.1:0-16024 GCA_032355605.1 Rubia tinctorum | reverse complement strand
GACATCGTCGTTATCCTTAGGTACTCTTTACCCTACAGCTGATTTTGTTTCTTGTAATAATTCTTTGGTTCAGAATTCTATATATTTAGGCGCAGTTAATTCTAGCACAAAGGCTACTTCATATACTAATGTGTTTCGGTTTACGCATTGGCAAGTGGCAATGACTGATGAAATTGATTCTCTTGTGAGAAATAATACTTGGATCATGTCTCATCTTCCTCCTGCCAAGTATGCTATAGGCTACAAGTGGGTCTTCGTTACCAAATACAAGTTTAATTGTTTTATCGAACAACAAAAGGAAAGTCTTGTTGTTCTTGGTAATCGCCGGATTGAGGAGACTGACTTTACTGAGATATTTTCTCTAGTTGCAAAGATGAGTTCAATTCATATTTTTCTTTCTATTCCTATGACTTAAGGTTTGGAACTTCACCAGATTAATGTACATAATGCATTTCTGCATGGACACCTTGAGAAGAAGGTACATGCATCCCCCTGTGGATAACGTGTCTCTTCTCTTGATCATGTTTGCAAGTTTCAAAAGTCTTTATATGGTCTTCGTTAGACTCCTCGTGTTGGTTTGCTAAGTGGGCTGATGATCCCAGTGTGTTCAGTTTCATGAGAGTAAGGTAAATTACTCTTTATTCTCTTACACATGAAATTCAAAGTATTTACATGTGCTTGCTTATGTGGATTATCTGACTATTGTCGGTGTTTCTTTTGATCTCTTGAATGAATTCAAGTCCTACTTGAGTTCTTGTTTTCATATGAAGTATCTTGTTCTGCTTAAGAATTTTCTTGGAATTGAGATAGCTCGCGATCCAGGTGGGTGTCTCTTTCTCAGCAAAGATATGCCCTTGACATTTTGTCTGATTCTGGTTTGTTGACAGCCAAACCGATATATTTTTAAATGAAGAAAAACATGAACTGGCTCTTGTCAGTGGTCCTAAATTTGATGATTTAGCTTGTTATCAATGCTTAATTGGTCATCGTATTTATCTCACTATCACTTGTCTGGAGCTTAGTTATTATGTTCACATATTTTCTTAATTTATACAAGAGTCGCATATTGCACATTGGCGTATGTTGCCTTCTGCGTGGTTCATTAATTGAAGGGTCATCCATGTCAGGTTCTCTTTCCGTCTACTAAGAGCTCGTTGCAATTGACAACTTATTGCTCTTTGCTAGAATATTTTGTAATGTTTGGAGAATCGCCTGTTTCTTGGAAGACTAAGAAGAAGGCTACAATCTCTAGTTCATTTACTGAAATCGAATATAGGGTTATGACTGTTGTATGTTGGGAATTGCTCTAACTCAAGTCCCTCCTTCATTTTCTTGGTGTTTTTCATTTCTCCCCCATATCATTAACCATGTCATCTACTAAATCATGGACATATCTCACATTCATTCACATTAAATAAAAATCTCATAAAAGGACATAAAATAATTATGTAAATTACACATATCCAGCATCCATGATGATGACGTTCCTTCTAATTCTGAGATGGACCTACTATGATGTATCAAGCACACCATCATACCGCCCATCTGTGGGGCTGGTGATAGGCATTGTAGAGATCGTCATTAATTTTATAAACTTATAGATTATTTTGTTCAGTTACTCGTGGATTTTTAGTTACATAACATATATGTTACATGTTTACTATATATGATCCATATTACCACTTTTACTAATATATATTCGTATAATTATGCATGTTCAAATATTCATTAGGAAATACTTCTTACAAAAATCATACTTATAACTTCTCATTGGTGTATACCTATCCCACAGACTAAAAATTGTTGGTCTTTAGGCCCAACCCAAGACTCAACCACGAACCGGGCAAAGCGGAGCCACATCTAGAAGTGGGGAAGACACCTGTTAGTGATCCCGTGATTCTAGCAACCATGATGCAACCCATGATTTGAAACCCTAGTAATGCGGAGCCATGATTGCGATCCAATATATATATATAGGAAGATCAGCACTGACTCGGAGAAGTAACACTAACTGAGAAATACCAATTCTCTGGAGAAAAGAACTGACTTGATCGTCGGAACACTTTCCCCGGAATCACTTCCGGGAGTCTTTCTCGTAGGATCGCACTTATAATATAGTGATTACTAGCTACCTCACCTGACCGGGAATACCACATCACTAATTATCTAACGATAAACCAATATTAGCTATCTGCACATACCAATTATCTGATTTTCTCACCAGTTACCAATCAACATATAGTCATTCTACCTACCATTTTAAAATTCATAATCATAAATATTTTAATCGCATTTTACTTGACTTCTGAAAATATTCTGAAAGGCTACATAAATATTGTCTTCAATTGGATTTTTTTGGTATACACATGCATGTTAATTATCATTTAAATGAAATAAATGATTGCCACGACAAATACGCCTTCTACCATTAAATATTTTTACAAAGATGTACAACAAATCCAACTTTTGAAAACTAAAAATAAATTATAAAAAGACTCATATTTTCTAAGTGTGGCTTTGACTTAACTCTCGTTTGCAAAATGCAACTTGGATTTTTATTTTTATTTTTAAATATTCTGCGCCAGCAGCCACGTATGATGCTATATACTACCTTCGTTCCCTTTTAAACTTTCCACTTTGACATTTCTAAGTTTTTTACCATAATATTTTTGTTGATGTAAAAATTAGAATGATATCATGCAAGATCTTATTAGATTCTTCGTAACATATTTTTTGAATATTAATTTTTATAAGTTTTAATTATATATTTAAAGATTTAACAATCAAACATATGTGTGTTTTACTGTAAAAAGTCAAAGTGTGAAGTTTAAAAAGGAATGTAAGGAGTATGAGGAATTTAAGAAAAATAAAAATAATATATAAAAATTGAAAGTCAAATTTGCAAATGCAACTTCACTATAAGTCTCCCCTCTCAACCAAGCACCCTCTTTTTCAGGCAAAATCTTTTAACCCATCCCTAGTGTATAAATCCCTCCAACATAACTAAGTGTTACATCCTTATTTTTCCACGAGTCCTTGGATCATATTTTCATAAGCAATGGATCGGGAAAGGGTGTAACGGCTTATGCGAGGTGGCATGTCGGTCGGCTAAACCGTGGTCTGAGACCATAAGTTAGAGGTACGGCTTAGTGGTGGTAATATCCTAATTCAGACAGAGTTTAAAGTAAAGGTTGGTTGGAGGCTGAAGATGAAACTTAAGTGCTGGCCAATTAAGTGATGAACACTAAGTGATAGATCATCCTTGGAAGGCAGTGTTGAAAGATATATTCCACATCGATTTGTTACAGTGACAATAACTGATACTCCCCCCGTCCCACTAAAACTTACTTATTTGTCTTTTCAAAGTCAAACTTTGTATGACCCTAAATTTCAACTAATATATAATAAAAATATCACGTGAGATCTTGTTAGATTCATCTTAATAACTAGTTTCTTAATATTATTTTTTTATTCAAAAATATTTTACGTGGTTAGAGATATTGTCAGTCAAACATGATCATTCAAGACCGAGGAAAAGTAAATAAGCAAGTTTTAGTGGGATGGAGAGAATATATAAGATATCAGGTCACATCCACTTAGTGTCAATTGGTTTTAAGATGGAAGCCCAAGATACATTAAAATTTAACATGGTATCAGAGCCGGATATGTGAGACCTGGCCCCAAGTTGGATTTATTGGGCCGATGTGCGGATCCCCTTTAATTTGACCTGATATCAGCCATGGAGTGTTTCCACATTGGCACATGAGGGGCTTATTGAAAGATATATCTCACATTGGTTTCTTAAAATGTTAACAGCTAATATATAAGATCGTGGGTCACATACACTTTGTGCCTATTGGTTTCAAAATGAAAGCCCAAGATACCTTGAAATTTAATAGGCATACTGGTCCAATTCGATGCGCAAAGGCTCAATGGTTCATTTTGATTGAGGGCTCAGAGAGCTGGATGGGTAGTCTAGATCGCCCGGCCAAGGGACACGATGGTTGGTGCGAGACAGCTCATGTGAAGAGATGCGACCCTTAGTGTAAAGCATCAGTTTTAGTCCCTATTTCTAAAGCAGTTGTAACCTTTGGCGATCAAGGGTGTTAATCACCAGTTGGGTAGTTGCCTATAAATAACTCTAGGTTACAGCAGAGTCTCCAGCAAGTTATGGTGATTTTTGTCAACCTACACGAATTCCTTTCAGTAATATACTAAAGGTTGGGGTTGGGTTCCCATAAATATTATGTCTACATTTGATTGCAATTCACTGTATAACCCCATTATATTCAATTTGTGTGTAAACTTGAGAAGCAAAGTTAGCCTTAGCAAAAAGGTCTAACAAGTTGGTACTAGAGCCAGGCTATACGTGAAATCAAACTCTTTTTTTTGCATATTTTGGTGGGATTAATTCAAATTTATCCTTAGCAAAATGATCTAACAAGTTGGTACCAGAGTCAGGTTATATGTGAAATCAAAAATAAATTGTGTATTCTGGTGGGATTAATTCAAGATGGTGGTAGGAACAAGGAATGAATGTGCAAATTCAGTGGAAATGGAAGCCATAGCACTCAAGCGGCAAATAAGAAATCTGGAAACCAACCAGGCTGATCTCCAATGCCAGATCCAGGAATTGGAGAAGAAAGATTTGTGAACCCAAGTACTCTTACCGCTTCTCTGGTTGTTCAAAAGGAGATCGAGGCAGTGAAGAATGATATTGTGGACCTACAATGTATTTCCAATAGAAAGGAACCCAAGGAGGAACCTTTTGATGAAGGACCCCAGACGGATGCACTTGAGGAGGGGATCAAGTTGCTGAAAATAGTCGTGTTGGATTGTCAAGTTGGTGCAAGTACCCTTGAGCGGGTTTATGTTTTCAAAGTTTCAATAAAAAAAACTCGAATTTCCAAACACGTGGAAAACTTTGTGGGGGACATGGAGCAATATTTCAGGGTGGCCAAAATCTCTGAAGGGCAGCATATCAATATTGCAAGTATGTACTATATCAGAGATGCCAAGTTGTGGTGGCATACTCAAAGTGCCGAGAGCACAACCGCTTCAATCACTTCATGGATGGCTTAGAAGAGGCCTTGAAGACTCAGTTCATGCCAACTAGATTTGGCATACATAGCCTGAGAGGCAATTAACAAGTTGAAGCATTCTTGAACGATTCATGACTATGTGATGGCATTCACGTCACTGATGTTGGATATCACCGACATGTATGAATCAGATAATTTATTTTGTGAATGGTTTGTAAAATTGGGTGAAAGATGAACTCACAAGGTAAGGAGTCCAAAACCTGCCCCAAGTGATTGCTGCTGCTGAAAAATTGGAAGATTTCAAAGCCCCACCATCTGGTTCCGTAGAGAAGAAATGCAAGGACAAGAAGAAGGATTGGAAATCGAATAAATTTGATTCCAAGGAGGATGGAAACGGAAGGGAGGTCTCCAGGGAGGAGAAAAACAAGAAAATGGTGTTTCCCATAAGTGTGAAGGGTCATACTACGTGAGGGACTGTCCTCTAAAGCAACGCAAAGTGAACGCCATGGTTGTTAGTTCGTTGGGATATGCCAACGAAACCCCTGCAAGGGTGAAACAGATTCAACTTTTAAGGACCATTGGTATGTATGACCCTTCCATCCCTTTAAATTAGTTGATGTTTATTAAGGGTGGAATAAATGGAGGTGATGTGTGTTCTATTATTGATATTGGTTCTACACATAGTTTTATGGTTGGAAGTTTGGCCCTAGACTCGGGCCTCCATGTTATGTATCATGATAGTGAAATTAAGATGGTTAATGCCACATCCGAGAAAGTGTTAAGTCGGATTATTTTTAAGTTATATTTAGGTGTATGGTCTGGCGCTGCGACCATAATTGTTAAATACTTGGATGACTTTGAGATCATACTAGGGAAAGAATTTATGTGTATGATTAAGGCATATCCCATTCCACCCTTGAGCAGATTTATGATCATGAAAGAGGCATGTCTAGCCCTTGTATCAAGTTATTCAAAGTTTCAGATCCAATAGGGAAGAAAGAATAAGGCTCCTAGAATGTTGATGGCACTTCAGTTGCAGTCGGGTTTGAGGAAAGGAGAGGATATTTTCTGACAATTTTGGTGAAAATCAAGTCGGGCGTGGTCCAAAATGTCCCAAAGAAGGTTGTAAATTTACTTGATGAATATACAGGCCTTATGTCTCTCGAGTTTCCAAAGAAGCTGTCACCAAGGAGAAAGATGGATTACAAGATTGAATTGATTCTAGAAGCAAGAACTTCATCGCAGGCCCCTTATCAAATGTCTCATGCTGAACTGATTGAGTTGCACAAGCAATTATATAATTTTTGGATGGAGGATTGTTGAAAACATTCAACGCTCCATATGGAGCACCAACCTTATTTTAGAAAAAAATGTACGGTCCCTTCGCTTTTGTGTGGATTACTGGGAGTAGAATAAGTTGACAGTGAAGAACAAGTACCCAGTTCCCAAGAATTTTGACCTTTTCAATTGGCTAGTGAAAGGTAAATCCTACACTGAGATAAATCTATGGGCCAGATATTAGCAAGTCCACATAGCAGTTAACGATGAGCATAATACTACCTTTGTGACTATACGAGTCTTATGAGTTCATGGTTATGCTATTCGGAGTGACGAATGAACCAATGGTCTTTTGTAACCTCGTAAATGATGTACTTTATAAATATCAAGACAAGTTTGTTGTGGTGTATCTCGATGATATCGGGATTTATTCTGAGTCGCTAGAGGATCACGTCAAGCACTTGATATGTGTGTATAATAAACTTAAAGAACATGAGTTGTTTGTCCAGAAGGAGAAGTGCGAGTTCTGCACTCGGGAGATCCCTTTCCTTGAGCATGTCCTAAGCGACAAGAAGATCATAATGGATGAGAAGAAAGTTGTAGTTTTGATTGAGTGACCGGCTTAACAAAGGTCCTAGAGTTGAGATCATTTCCGGGCTTCAAAAATAATATCAGAGACTAATAAAGGGCTACTCGAAGCTGGTGAGCCTCTAAAAGAATTATTGAAGAAATATGTTCCTTGGCATTCGAACGAAAGATGTGTTGCAGCGTTTGAAGTCTTGAAGGATGTTGTTTCCACTGAACCAGTGTTGAACTTGTCGGATTTCAATTAGCCATTTGAAGTGCATATAGATGCGTTTGATTGTGCCATTGGCGGAGTATTGGTGCAAAATGGGCACTTGATTGCTTATGAAAACATGATGTTAAAGGATTATGAGTCAAGATACATCACCCACGAGTAGGGGTGAGATCGAGCCGATCCGAGCCCTACCACCCCTAGGCTCGAGCTCAGTTCAAAAAAAATAACTATGTTCGAGCTCGACTCGAGCCTAATTTTTGTGTTCAAACTCGGCTCAATTAAAATTAGCAAAGCTCGAGATCGACTCGTGTTCGGCTCGTAACTGGTAACCGAGCTCGAGTTCGAGCTCATAAGCTCGATTACAGCTCGAAAGCTCGATTAGAAACTAAATAAATAAAACTGAAATTTTAATTCACAACACACATGACACAAAAGGAATACTTCTAGGAGTTTAAATACATGATATTTAAGGTACCACTTAATATTAGTTATTACATACTTTAGACGAGCTCTAATTGAGCCACAATTGAGTTTGATCGAGCTTCTTATCGAGTTGTTCGCGAACATAAACGAGCCGATCAGATTATGTTCGTTTATTAATCAAGCCTAAAATTTTGTTCGTGTTCGTTCATTTAATATATGAACGATCACGATCCGATCTATAACCGAGCTGATCTCGAGCTTGTTCACGAACGTTCGTGTTCGTTCTCACCCCTACTTGGAGCTAGTTCAAAGCAAATTTTGTGGTCCGATCACTCCAACAACCTTTGGTGGTCGATGATTTTAGTCAATTTATGTGGATTGAATTGTTCAGGACGAAAGATGAAGCATTCCGGTACTTCAAGAAAATAAAGGCGGTGGCTGAAGCAGAACGTGAATGCAAATTGCTTGCATTTCGTTCCTATAGCGGCAGCGATTCTAACTCTAGTGAGTTTTTCGAGTTCCGCGAGCAAAATGGCATCAAGCATAACGCTACAACACCTTACTCGCCGCAACAAAATGGCATTGTAGAGAGGAAAAATCCAACGGTGGTTGAAATGGCTCGTTGTCTCATGAAGTCGATGGCTGTGCCCAGAATATTTTTGGGAGAGGTAATGAAGACTGCTGTATATCTTCTCAACTGTGCGCCAACAAGGAGTCTTGATGGCATGACACCTTACGAATCTTGGTGTAAGAAGAAGCCGAGCGTGCACCATATAAGAACCTTTAAATTCATAACACATGTCAAGAAACTCGGACCAAGAATGCAAAAGCTTGCAGATCATCTTCGTAGGATACGAAGATGGTGCAAAGGCTTATCGAGTTTATGAGTCCGTAGAGAAGTGGTTCTACGTGACGAGAGACGTTGTCTTTGAGGAAGTCCGTGCCGAGAATTGGGAGAATTGAGCCCGGAGAAAACATCAGCACCAACCACGTTCAAAGTGGTGTACTCAACGGAGACTAGCACGACAAAAATAGGTGCACCATGCACGCCAGTAAATGAGTTAATCACGCCGGAAGTTGAGCTGAAAACACCCATGCCCGCTCAAACGGAGGTTCAGTGGGCTACGCCACCCCACACATGATGAAAACCTAAGCTCTAACTTAGCACCTCGACTCATTTACCGGCGAATTGCAGACATTTGCAATGCCACAAGTGAGGTCACTAACGTAGAATATGGAGGCCATTGTTTCTTTGCCATGGAGGAGCCATCGAGCATCGAAGAAGCACTCTTAGATGTGTCTTAGAAGAACACCATGAGGGAGGAGATGAAATCAATCGTGGACAACAAGACTTGGGAGTTTGCATCCCTTCCAGCCAACCAAAAACCTATCGAGCTCAAATGGGCTTTTAAAGTAAAAAAACCCACCGGAAACCTTTTTAAACACAAGGCAAGGCTTGTCACAAAGAGGTAGGTGCAGCGGAAGGGGGTGGACTTCGAGGAATGGTTCGCTCTGGTGGCAAGAATGAAGACAGTACAATTGTTACTTGCACTCGCAACACACAATAAGTGGCAAGTGCATCACATGGATGTCAAGTAAACTTTCTTTAGTGGAGATCTTGTTGAGGATATTTATGTGCAGCAGTTACCCGGTTTTGTTGACAACGCCAATGAGGGAAAGGCGCTGAAGCTACGTAAGGCTTTGTACAGGCTTTGATAAGCGCCGTGTGCATATAACTCTGAGCAAGATGCCTCACTCACTGCACCTGGGTTCACAATAAGCCAGCTCGAGCATGCCATTTATTGGAAAGGTACTGCTCAAACTTTTCTGCTTGTGGGTGTTTATGTTGACGATTTAATTATTACGGGGACAAGTGTTCAAGAAACGTCGTGTTCAAGACCCAAATGCAGCAGGTGTTTAAGATGAGTGATCTCGGTTTTCTTAGTTATTACTTGGGGATTGAGGTGCGCCAAGGTGATGGTGAAATCACGGTTTGCTAAGGAACTTACGCGGTGAAGATTTTGAAGTTCACAGGTATGAGTGGCTGTAATCCATGTCATACTCCAATGGAGAATCGACTTCATTTAAGAAAGAATGATGGCAGCGGTGCTGTGGATGCAACAAAGTATCAGAGTGTGATTGGCAGCCTTCGATATTTGGTTAATACGCGGCCAAATATTGCTTATGCGGTGGGGATTGGAAGCCATTAGATGGAGGCACCAAGTTCACAACATTGGGTTGCAATCAAACAAATTCCCAGGTACATTCAAGGTACTTTGAATTATGGATGTTGTTTTAAGTCAAGTTCAGGAAAAGTGGCATTGGTTGGCCACAGTGATAGTGATCTCGCTGGCGATATCGACGATAGAAAGAGCACCTCCGGAATAGATTTCTTCCTCGAGAGCAGCATTGTTACATGGACTTTGCAGAAGCAAAAGATTGTTGTGTTGTCCTCTTGCGAAGCTGAATATGTTGCAGCAGCAACCATGGCTTGCCAAGGTGTTTATTACAGTCGACTTATTGGAGATTTGATGTGGGGTGATGAAATGAGTTTGAAACTAATGGTTGATAAAAAGTCGGTCGTTGCACTTATCAAGAATCCGGTGCAACATGGAAGAAGCAAACACATCGACACCAAATTTCATTTTATTCAGGAGTGTGTTGAGACTGGAAAGATGGAAGTCGAACATATTGGGACTGATGGGCAGCTTGCAGACATTCTAAGAAGGCATTGATTCGAAACAAGTTCATCGAGATGCTACAAAAGGTTGGTGTTGTTCGAATCAATGGTGGAACGAATTTAAGGGGGGTGATTTGTTAGTTAATCTCGTGTTGCAATTTTGCTGCAGCATTACTGCAACATTTGTTAGGTTTTTGCTTTTTCTATTGTTAGCAAATAAGTTAGTCTTTATTTTGTTCAACAAGTTGTTTGTTGACAAAGTCTTTCATTTGTGAGTTCATTCTTTGATGGGGTCGAAATACCAAACTTGAATGCCAAGTAGGGTTTAATTTCAGAATGGAAAAAAATAGGGCTTCAAGATTTTTAATTTTTTTTATATTTTCGAAATTTTAAAAAATAAAAATGAAGAGAACTCATTCTCCAAATGCGTACTTGAATATAATTATTATTTTTTACTTTTTTTCCAGAAAATTTGAAATAAAAATAAAAATGGAGAGGAGGCATTTGGAGAATGCATCCTCTAAAATAATTAATTTTTTATTTTCTTGTTTTCAGAAATTTTGAAATTTAAAAATAAAAATTAAGAGTTGAAATTAAGAAATTTTGACATTATAATTTTCTTTTATATGGAGCAAATTTAAATACAAATATAATTTTCATATACTATTGTAATTGAATTATACTTTATAATTATTTTGAAAAAATAAAATTTTATTTATTATTTGTATAAAAAATATTATTATATTATTTTTCGAATTGTCTATGGGTCGAATTTAAATAAAATTTAATTTTTATATTAACTCATTTTTTAATAATAATATTTATTATAATATATATTATTTTCTTATAAAATTATTATTTAAAATTTAAATAAAATTATATTATTTTATATAAATATAACTATTTAGTTACTATTGTAATTGAATTGTACTTTATAATTATTTTGAAAAATATATTATTTTAAGCATTATTTGTATAAAAATATTATAATATTATTTTTCGAGTTGTATGTGGATCGAATTTAAATAAAAATATAATTTTCATATGAACTAGTTTTTAATAATAATGTTTGGTGTAATATTATAATATTAACATATCTTATTTTCTTATAAAATCATTATTTTCTTATTTTATAATATAAATAAAAACAATATTATATATGTAACTATTTTATATACCATTGTAATTGAATTATAGTTTATAATTATTTTGAAAAATATAATATTTTAAATATTTTTTGTATAAAATATTACAATATTATTTTTCGAGTAGTGTATGAGTCAAATTTAAATAAAAATATAATTTTCATAAACTCTTTTTTATAATAATATTTAATATAAATATATATATTTTTCTTATAAAATCATTAATTTATTTTTTATAATATAAATAAAAATATTATTATTTTATATTAATATAACTATTTTATATACTATTGAAATTGAATTATACTTAATGATTATTTTAAAAATTAATTATTATTTGTTAAAAATATTATACTATTATTTTTCGAATTGTATATGTGTTGAATTCAAATAAAAATATTATTTTCATATGAACTTGTTTTTAAATAATATTATTTGTTATAATATTTTAATATAAATATATATTATTTTCTTATAAAATCATTGATTTTATTATTTTATATTATAAATAAAAATGATATTATTTTATAAAAATATAAATGTTTTATATAATATTGTAATTGAATTATGATTTATAATTATTTTTAAAAATATATAATATTTGTATTAATTTTTTAAAAAAATGGTGAAAACTCATTCGGCGTCATCAAATTTCAAAAAAAAATATTTGCGTCACTAATTGGACGAAAAAAGACAAAACATGACGCATTCTAAGAATGTACTGTAGCACCCATCATAGAAATTTTTCTTCATTTGTTGGTTTGTTGGAATGTCATGCATTTAGTTAGGATGGGGAACGTGGTCAGTTTTACTCATTTATAGTTGCTCTTGTTATCTTCTTTTGCTATAAATGATGCAGACCATCAAAACAGCAGTAATAATACTGCACCAAATTCATGGCCCTTTTTTCGTTTTCTTTCTTTCCGCAACAAGCCCTTTGGCTTCTTCTTTACTTTTCTCTTCCTTGCTTCTGCAACAACAATATGGCCTCATCGGAGATGGAATTAAATCGGATTAATAGACACTCTTCTTCGCACTACTACAAACTAAAACTAATGTAACAGTTTGAAAGTGTAACTTAAGTGTTAATAAAACTAAGTTGAATCTATTGTTACACTTTTACATGTATTAACATAGGTGGTGTTGCTTTAAATCTAACGCAAGACTTTTCAAAATTTAAATAACATTTTTCAAGATTTAGGTAATATTTTTCAAAGCTTTATGTAACACTTTACCAGTCATTGTATTTTAATAAGTGTTTTAAAAAAATGTTATGATAATTCTAATTTGTAATGGTGGGGAGATCCAACCTAACATCCTGGCGTGAAGCTCCCGCACCGGATAAAATCTCAACGAGTATTATTACAACTGTAAAGACCTCTTGCTTCGATAATTCCCCACAACAATGTTGCCTTGATTAGCAAGCGGATTCAGAAACACTTCTTCGACAATATCTTTGTTTTCATGGTACAGTAGAGTTCTACACTTTTTTCTGTTTGTTCTTTCTTTCCGTGCCAAATGCAAAGCCCTGGATGTTCCTCCTGTTTTTTTTTTACTAAATGGTCTTTTTGATCCCCAACATATATTTCAATACCATCTTTTGATCACCAATACCAATACTGCTTATATTCAGCAACCAACATTTACAAAAAATGATTTGTTTGGTCTTCAAATGTGGTTTTCAGGTAAGGTCAACGGCAAAATTGGTCAAAAATATGTAAAATGACCATTATACCCCAGAAATAAAAAAATTAAATCCTTTCCATCCCATGCTCTGACCCTCTTCCGTATCCATAAGTTGCCGGAAAACACATAGAAACTCCCCGGTTGCATCAAATCTTTGAGTACAAAGTGAAACCGGACAAAATCCATCATGCTTGTTCTTCCTAAACATGGGAAGGTCACCGTTTGGATATGAGTTTAGTGCTACTGAGCCAGAATAGGGTAGAGCGTGGAGGTAAACGGCGGAGTAGAAGTGGGCTCGCCGAGGGCTCATCGAGAGCTCGAGGTCTAGCGACGGAGATCTGGATGGTGGAGACCTGGGGCAGATCTGGACGGTGGAGACCAGCGAAGTTGAAACCTTAGGTCTCTGCTTCGTTTTCGGCGAGGCTCGTCATCATCGCCTCGATTCAAATTGCAGAGACCTAGCTCCTCGTTGCCGTTGACAAACCCTAGCTCCTTGTCGTCGATCGTTCTGCAACCACAACGGCAGAGCTCCTATTTTTCGTGACTCTGCAACCACGGCGACGGAGCTCCTCGCGTCGATCGTTCCTCCCCGAAAAAGAAGCTGAGCAACAAACAGATAAGCCACCGCCGGTCGATAGAGCAACAAAGGGATACCCTAAACCCACAAAAGGGATACGTCGACTTGTCGTCAATCGTTCATCGCTGTCGATCGTTACTTGTGGTATGCTTTCACACAGTGTCCACCGCCGCCGATCGGCATACTTTCAGAGATACACCATCGCGGGGAAAATAATTATGCCGCCAAGGAATATAATTACCCTGCCGGGAAAATAATTACGCCGCAGAGGAAAATAATTCCGAAAAATGTTTTTATATGAAAATAATTGAAAATATTTTTATTTTGTAAAATTATCAAAATACCCCTCGCTATATCGGAAAATAATTCCGGTTTACCTAAAAATCACATTTGGGGACCAAAAAATTTATTTTGTATTTGTTGGTTGTTGAATATAAGCTGTTCTGGCATTGAAGACCAAAATATAATATTGCGATATATGTTGGGGACAAAAAACAATTTAGTTTTTTTTTCTTGTTTAATTAATGCACAGAATCACGTCATTTGACCCCAAAAGCTTAAATTTTATCAGCCAGAGCGAATAACCAAAATGTTATCCTTTGACCCTAATTCCTTGTAGAAAAGGTACAATCCAGAATCTAAATCTAAGTGCTAGTACACTTCGTTCAGCACCTTGAAGAAGATGCAGACATTGTTGGTCTCCACACTCTTCTTCGCTTTCCTTTTCTTCTTGTCAGCCAAAGGCGCCGCCGCAATTCTTGGTCATCTTCTTCTCCGCCGCCGCCTTTTTATCCTCGGTGTCTAAGCCGACCGGGCTGCACCGGAAGCGGATGGCCGCGTGCAGACGGGTGAAGGGTATATGGCTTTAGTTCTATTAATTTATCAGATCCTAGGTGTTTTTCCTACTATATTTTTGTTGAGATGAAATGTATCATCAATCAGTATATGGTATACCGGGATACATTGTGAACAATATCCCTGTAAATAAAATCTGTATAGATAATATTATTTTAAAATTAATTCTATCTCTAGTATCTAGGTTAAGATAATTAACTAATTTTTAGTTTACTGGTATATATTTGAGGATATCATTCTTATTTATGCCAGGTGTATGGTATAATTTACAATGAATTATTATGTAACTTGTTTTTCATTGAAATTGATCCGAATATAGAGAAGAAAAATGGCTATAACCACAACTACAAATTTGAGCTATCGCAACACTTTCTTAGCAACACTTATTTAAAATGTTACAATAGTTTATAAAGTATTACTTAAACCTTTGAAAAGTGTTACATAAATATTGAAAAGTGTTACCTAAATTTTAAAACACGAGATCTAATGTAACATCGCCTAAGGTAAAACTTGTAAAAGTGTTACAATAGGTTCAAAGTGTTACAATAGTATCCAAAGTAACAAAGTGTCACAGTGTATCATGAGTGATGTGATTTTAAACATTGAAGAGCTTTAAAATGTATCATTCAGGAAGTGGCGGAATTTGGGGGAACCCGTGCGGCCGCCCTCCCAACCTCCGGCGAATGAACGGGGTAGTTATACATGTTCTTCATCTGCCCCGATAAAATTAATGTTGGAAGTGCTAAACTCCGCTCCGCCCAGAAAATGATTGAAAGTGGTGATAATGGAACGACGTCGAAGAGTCTCCGAAAACTGAAAGTGGGCAATGGCCGGAGCTCCTCTGCTGCTGGATCTGGAAAACAAAGACGAAGACCGAGAGGCTGGTAAACGGAGAAGACAAAGAAGAAGGCTCAAATTGGGCCAAATGAAAATGGTTAATTTTCTAGGCTGTTAAGAAACTAATAGGCCCAATAAAAATCTATTCCTAAATACATACTGAAGCCCAATTTCTATTGCATTATTACAATTGAGATTTGAATTTTGACTCCCGATTTTTTCTTTTCACTTCCTTCAACTGATAAGGAGCGACAACGACTTTGCCGACTTCCGCCGTGATTGAGTGTCTGAGCGAGCGACCACCAGCGATGGCGGAGGACTGCCGAACGGGGCGCCGGAATTGCTCTGGACAGCGAGTATTCATTGATTTGCTTATCATTTTTGTGATTTGTCTTTAAACACTAAGGCAAAAAAATGGTCTTAAGAATTGAGTATTTGTTGCATTCTTAATTCTTATGGTAATGGTGGGTTGATTTGATTATGTGCTAATTTTTATTTGTGTGCTGAATTGCACATTGACTAAGTTTGCTTTAGGATTTTAGGGTTATTTTATAAATTTACAAAGTTGATATTTATGTGTTAAAAATGAAATTAGTTTATGAATGAAAAGATTGGTTTATTTTTTTTGTGTTTTGTTAATGGATTTGTTTTTATTCGTTTGATAGATTATGGATAAATTTGTAATCCGAAAAGATTCTAAGA